>CAJNDV010033296.1:27383-67301 GCA_905221635.1 Symbiodinium sp. CCMP2456
ACTACTGCACTACTACTACTACTACTACTACTACTACTACTACTACTGCACGACTACTACTGCACTACTACTACTGCACTACTACTACTACTACTACTACTACTACTACTACTACTACTACTACTGCACTACTACTACTACTACTACTACTACTACTACTACTTCTACTTCTACCTCCCCTCCGCTGTGACCACAGAGCCGTAAAGCCGCGGAGCCTGATCCCTAAAGCTTTTTTGAAGCCAGTCCTTGCTTGTCGTCAAGCCATCTGTTTTCCAGAACTCTGAATCTTCAATCTTCAAGCCAAAGCACTAAGCCATGATCCCTGACCCAAAAACTCCAAACTGTGAGCCAGCGGGCTTTTGTCTCTGGATGTGCCCCCCATGGGTTCCGATACAGCCTGGTTGATGTCCTGGTTGCCGCCGCAATCATAGCCTACCTCTTCCTACTAGTCCCGGATCCTCTAACAATTTGTGAATAGTTGGCATCTGACGCCAGGTTTCGCCTGTGAACTTTGCTCACTGTGTTGGGCTGTTGGGGGACTTCCTTAAAGGAGTTGGCGCCCTGAATGGCTGAAGTTCATGGAAGTGTCCTCGCAAAAGCGCTTGGTTTTGCAAAGCATGCTTGCTCGCAAATGCAAGAGCGAATGCTTCAGCGAGGCAGTGCAGAGGTGTACACGGTGTTCACGTCTCCTGCGTTCCCAAAGTCGTCATGGAAAAGCCGGTGCTGAACTGGGTCGTGCACGCCTAGATATAAGATGCTCGTATTTACCTGCCTGCTTGAAACGATGTCAGCATCCAAGCTTTCTCCATCACTGGCCTGCATCATGTCTTGATGTGGGGAGTCTCCATCTGAACTGGCGCCGTGCGCGGCCAGCTTTCAAGCAATTTTCGAGCTCGAGGCAGGCAAAGAGATCAGTTCTGCAAAGGCACATTCTGTTTTCCTCTCAGGTTTGATTTGGCATGTGCCTCGATGCTGCCTCGCCTAAAGCCGAGTTATGCTCCAGAACACAGCTTGAACCACACGTCAGCAAGCAGATATGTCAGTGCAGACTAGGAGACGTGTTTGCACTGTAGATCTGCCAAGATGGCGGACCAAGATGGCAAAGATACCCGTGGCACAGACTTGCAGCCTGCACCTGGGCTGCGTGCGCTCCGCGTGCGGCGCCTGAGTGGCGAGCCCGTTTGCGAGCTCCAGGTGCCGGTGAACTGGAGCGATGCTCGGCAGCAGATCCAGGAACTTCCGCGAGCTACGCAGTTGTTGCTCGCGAGTGGAGTTCTTAGGGCAGTTGAAGCTCTGAGGTAGCTCAGCTTCGTTCGGCTTTGGCCGAATCTTTGCCTGAGAGGGAGCAGCGCCTGATCTTCGAAGGCGCAGTCGCCGGATTTCAAGACTCTGTACTAATAGCAGAAGCTGCGCAGCTAATGACAGATCCACGTGTAGCAATAACGGAAAGCTTGCGTACTACTTTCGGATCACGATGCTGTATGTCCCTTCCGTGGTTTCCTGTGCCTTCCTCCACCTCTGCTCATTGGTGCATCTTCTGGCCCAAAAGAGCTCTCTTCACGGAGCCCATTTAGAGCTCGGCCATTCCGCGTTTATCATACAGTCTCTCCAGATTCCGCTGGTGCACATCCTGCCCCCACACAGTAGCTGTTACTTGTTTGGTCGAATTTGTGGCTGGATACTTGTAAACTCCTGCTGGTGCAATGTCTCGCATGGTATGATAGACGTAGCAAGAGGGCCGCCGACCAGCTGTTCTAAACAGCCATGCAGATGCAGAGTGTTGGCGCGTGCGCCAACGCCCCAATGGCACTGTTGCGAGTCCTCACTGACATGGACCTTTTCACGTCTTCCCTTGCCTTTGTGACTCCGATCTGCCTCGTGCGATTGGGTCGGGCATGCAGAGCGCTGCAGATCGCGAACTGTGAGCAGGTGCTTGGGTTTTTGGGCTCAGCTGCAAGCTCCAGCCGCTGGCGTGAACCATCCTTGATGCCTAAGGCAGGTGACAAGTGGAGCCTTGAGCGACTTCATCTCTGCTTTGCGCCACCGCAATTTCCGCTCATACATTTTGACTTCGCAAACGATGCTCTGGATGAAGAGGCAAGGCAAAGTTTGGAATGCTGAGATCTTGCGGAGGCATCCCGGCCTCGGACTGCTCGTGAGAGGCTACGCCCGCCCTGAAGCTCCGCCTGATTTGGGCATCGCACTTTCCCAGGCGCGGGCCGCGCGGGTGCGCTCCCATTTGCTTGGCCTCTTGGGCCCAGGTAGGTGGCAGGAGGATGCAACCGAAGGTCTCCGACAAGGTGGCTACAGTGAGGGATATCCAGATCTCGATCGTGTTCTGGAGTTCTATAGGCCACGTGTCGTTGGACGGAAGATTCGAGCCGTCGGCTGCTGGTCCGAAACTGACATGGTTTCGCGGCTAGCTGGCTTGGGCGGCGGACAGTCCGCTGAAATCGTCGTCGACGGCTTTCAAGAAAGTTCTTAAGGCATGCATACACAGTTCCAAAGTGTCTGTGCAGGCAATGCTAGGCTGTTAGGCAGGCTTTCGATCGCGACTTTTCTACGCGATGACAGAAATGCAAGACCGTCTCTGAAATTTCAAGATGCATTGAAGCTGTGGGTTGAACAGCTGAAGAGGCCGAGAGCTCAAGAGCAATGACTGCCTCGGCGAGCTCTCCCGTACCGATGAAGCAATCGAGCTGACGCTCGTCAGGCTGCCAGCAGTGCACGTTGTAGGTTCAGAATTTGTTAGTTGCACCGCTTACGCCTATGCTCCTTGTGGGGAAGGGCAGCTGGACAGGCACAGGCTCAGATTCCAATCTACTCGGTGTCCGGCTCTAGTACTCGTGCAAAGAGTAGCTTCGTAGGCATCGTGCATCGCGCAAGGATTCTTGTTGATGGGATTGGTTTCCGAAGCATCCGTGAGGCCAATGTGCATTGGGCAAGCCTTAGACGGTTTGAGCACATGCTCATGCAGTTGAAGACAACAGCGAGTAATTCGCCCGCTCAGCGAGTGCTACGCTGAGAGACGTCACCAGTGTGCGACAGGAGGCCTCCTTTGCAGGCGTCCTGGCTTGAACGTGTCGAGGTGGCGGTTGGAGCGCAGGTTTGGAGCCATGTCTAGACTTAGTAGCATGTTGCGCAGGCATCTGCCGACCAGCTACGAAAAGCTCCGAGAGCGATCCGCTCGGACCGAGAGGCAGAGGGAATCACACACACACACACACACACACACCGACCATATTTCTTTCACTCTGCTTCCTTTGTGCACCTCCGCGTGTCCTGCTTACCGTACTGACCAGGTTGTTCTGTGCTGCTTGGATGCCCTACGGTGGTGCGGTGTTTGCAGAGACCTCGGTCGATAGCCAGTCGTTTTCATCCTTGCAACGGTGTCAAGGTGCAGTGAGCCAGCGCGGAGATTTGCTGCAGGTGGCTTCGGAGGATGGGACGCATTTGTTTCAAGCTGATGCATTTGGGCTAGGGAGCCATCGGGCGCAGGCCCTGCAAGCAGACGAGGAGGTCGTGCTGGCTGCGCTGCGTTGGGACGCGCAGGTGGATGCCCAAGCACGGCCCTTGTCCAATCCCTTCAAAGCGTAGCAGTGCCCAGGCAGTGCCCAGTGACCCAGTGTTTGGGGCCAGGTCCTCGCCTTCGCTGCGCCGGCGCTGCTCGAAAACCGAAGCTTCGCGCTGCGCGCCGTGGCCTCCGACGGCCGCTCCCTGGAGTCGCGGAGCCTACAGAAAGGTGCCTTTTGACGACGACAGGACGTTCTTTATGATTTCAGGTTTCTGAGCGGCGCATTCAGAGACGACCGCGAGGCCAGGGCCGTGTCGTGGGTAAGAGAGGTTGCCTGACGTCTTCTTGGAGCTTCTTCGATTCCTCACCGGGCTGCCTTCATACGAAGCCGCTCGCAGAAATTCTGCTTGAAATGAAACCAGTCCATGAGTGCTGGCACACCTCGGGGGCCGCAAGAATGAGAGTGTGGACCAGCTCCGTTTGCACTTTGAACTTCAACTGTCCATCGCATACGGAGGCGCTAGGCCACGAGCCTCGCAAGCGGATTGGAAACCAGAAGGATGCACCGGTAAGGAATGCTATACCTTGCGTCGTAGGAGACCAGTGATGCTCAATCAATCTGGTGCCACACGTACACGTTGAAACACCCGGCAAGTTTCAGGACCCTGTGCAATTAGTGGAAGTTGCCGCTGCATGAAGGTTGTCCTTGCCGCTGTCAGCGGGAGCCTTGGAGTTGTCTGGATGTCTGGATAGCAGCACAGCCGGCTGAGGTGCGATCGGGATGTTAGAGAATGTTAGAGACGCAGAAGTCCACAACATGCGCATGTGGGTGACAGGACGAAGTTTCGTATCGCATGCGCCGACAACCCCACTCGACTCCGTACCACAATTTAGGTTCGGTGAACGACGAAATTATATTGATGGTGCCGGACAGTCTCTAGCTGTGTTCATGAAAATCCGACTTGATCGTCGTGGCTCCGAAGACAGTGTGGACGATCAACTAATCATACAGCGGTAGCAGCCGGCAGCAGATAGTCCACATATGCGTTGATGCCAGCCTCCTCCATGCACATGCAAAGTCGGCAGGCAGACCCTATGCCTGCGGGATGTCTGACATGCTTTGCCGGTGCTATTTCCAACACACTAATGCTGCCTTGGTCAGGGGCCAGTGTAGTCTTGACCCATCGCCATCGCGATTCGTGACACAACTCTCTTCGAGCTGCGCAATGTGAGGTCAATATGGCTTTATGCTTGAACACGCTGATGATGTTCTTCGGGCAGACAAGCAAGTGGTGCTGGCAACTGTGAGACAGACCGGCATTGCTCTACAGTGTGCCTCGGAGGAGAGATGCCGTGCAAGCGTCGCACGATACCTCTGACACGTGGTGGCCCTGAGCCGAGCAGGAGATGTGTGCAGACAGAGAGGTCGTCGTGGAGGCGGTCAGGCACCCAAGGGCCACGTCGCGGGCTGGAGTCGAAATTGAAGGGCTGCTGCGATGCAGGCAAAATGGATTGGCATTGGAGTTTGCGTGCGAGAAGCTCCGGGCTGATCGAGAGTTGGTCCGGACAGCGTGTTGTCAGGAAAGGGAGAGGGAGAGAGTGCCTGCGGGAGATGGCTTCAGATCCCATCGTCGCCTTCGCCTCTTTGATTGGATTATTCGTCAGGACGGCCTTGCGCTGGCACTGGCTTCCTCAGATTTGCGAGGCGATCGCGAGGCCAGGCGCGAAGCTGAGGTTTGAAGGTTGGAGTAAGGCGTTTGGCACATTTGGATAAATTTGGCAATAAGATCTTTTCCCGAGCTTCCCAACTCCTGACTGACACGAGGTGGTTCTGGAAGCTGTCCGCAGGCAAGGGAGGATGCTGGCAGCTGGTCCGCAAGCACAGGCCCAGAGCGGCTCCTTCTGGCGCTTTGCCCCGTGCGCTTTGTGCGCTTTGTGCGCTCTGCCCAAGGAGTTCGCAGCTGAAGAGCTGCAGGCAGACCGTGACCTGGTGCTCGCTGCCGTGAGGACTGGCCACACTGGGCAAAGCCCACTAAAGCCCCTTCCGCCTTCCTGCTTTTTGCTGTGAGAGGACCTCCGGCATGGCGTTGAGCTTCGCAGCGGCGCCGCTGCGTTTTGACCGCGCTGGGAACTCATCGGGGGGAGAAGGGTAGATTTCGCAAGGAGGGACACCAGTGGAACTTCTCAGAAACGTTGCATCAGCCGTGGTCACTATACGTGACTGGAATTGAGGAGATCGTGCTAATTGCCGTGGCGCAGAATGGCAACATGCTGGACTGCATACCGACGAAGCCAGTTTCGGCGGTTTTGATTAAGGCAGATTTCAGTTGCGAGGAGCAGGCGGCCCTGCCTCTCCGTGGCGACAAGGAGGCGCTGACAGCGGAATGCCATCGTCGGACGTGCAGTGACGTGTCATCCAGCTCCCTGCAGATTCTGGTCCACGTCGTTGCCCGAAAGTCGTAGGGCATGGCGGTAGTCAAAAGCCGGCAGCAGGTCGTCATGAGCGCCTTGAGATCTGCCGGCCGCGCCTTGCTTTATGCTGCCGTCGACCTGAAGGCTTGGTGTTCGGAGCGGAGCGATGCGGAGCGATGCGGAGCGAAGCGGAGTTGTGTGCAGCACTGAAGGCGGGGGTTGATGTCCTCCTTCAGCTTCTCGAGTGCCATGGCTCCGTCCTGAGCTGCTGCACTCTCCACTCCGACGAAGATGTGCAGAGCCTTGCCAGGCGCGGCTTGAGCTGTTCTGAAGCCCAGGATTGTGCGAAGTGTAGCTGTGGGCAAGGCACAACATCGAGAGAACCCTCGCCGAGGGTGCTGTCGAGCTGCGCGAGGTGCTTCGCAATCTCAGGGAAACCCAGCCTTGCTCTCACCTGCAAAATCTTGCAAATACTCTCCTCTGCCCTGATTCTAGTGGGTCTTGCCGTATCGCCTGTATCCCTTCGTTTGGCAGATGCAGCGATGTTGTCTGTCGTGTGAGGATGCAGAAGTGCTGATGGCGATGGTGAAGCAGCACAGCAGCGTGGCGCAGTCCGTAGCATAGGTTCCTATGTGGTCTTGCCAGCTACGCGAGGTAACATTCTTGCGTTTGCGTCGCCGAGCATGAGGGCACATAAAGAACTGGCGCCTGGCCCGCATGAGACTCTGTAGCTCATGCGACCTGGCCTTTCGTTGCACCGCGCAGGTGCTCTGTGCGGTGCGACAAAACGGCCTGGCCTTGAAGATGGCAGCTGAAGAGCTGCGGAACAACGCGGAAGTCGCAGCCTGGCCTGGACGAAAGGAGTTTTCTGAATCGTCTTTTACTGGTTCACTTGGAGAAGTGGCCTCCTGCTAATCATCAGGTCTGCGCAGCGGTCGCGCAGAACGGCTTGGCTTTGGAGCTCTTTGCCTGGACTTAGATTGAATCTCGGGGTCGGGGGAAGCTGAAGTAGCTGAGCCGAGGTTTGCCAGCGATGCTCTGCGGGCTGACCGAAAAACGGTGAAGTGCGCACTTCACCAGGATGGCCAGGCGGGGACTACTAAAGGGCCGGCCTAAGGGTCTTGAAGGGTCATCTCCTGGAGCAGGCGCTGCAATATGCGGCGGAGGTTCTCAGCATCCTGGCGGATTTGCTAGGTGCCATGTTCCAGCGGGCTGGCTCTCTGACTGCGGCTGCAAGGAAGAGATCATGAACTGGTCATGGCTGCTGTCGAGGAGGACTCCGCGAACACGATAGCCGCAGGTCTTGCAGTTGGTGTGGTCGATCAGTCGCCGGACAGATCAGCTTACGAGCTCATTTGTGTTGCTGTCACAACATGTGACCGCAATCCTGATGGTGACGACGTTGTCGTGGCCGTGCGAGGATGTTCTTGCCTCTCACTTCGCCGCACCCGTGCTACCCCAAGCCGGCAGTGACGAAGACCAGAGAGAAGCACGTGAGAGAATGTCTTTCAACATCTTTCAACTCCTAGGAGCTGCAAAGCGCTTTGCAGCTCATGGGCCGGGCACGGCCCTCGTGCCCTTCGCAGAGGCCCAGCATGGCCCAACACACACCGCACGCCCTGCAACTGAGCCGCTTTCCTTCGTCAGGTGTCCCGCGCCGCACTGGCACCGGCAGAAGCGTCGCAAAACTGAGCCCCGTGCTTCGTCGCTTCCAAAATGTCGGCATACGTTGGCAGCGTGCAAGCTCCGGGAGTCTGCCGAGTGTGTTTCTTCGCTGCGACTGACATACACTGAGCAGACTCAGTGCACTTCCCGCGCAGGGAGACGTCGCATTGTTCATTTCGAGGAGGTGCTAGAGCTTGGATGCAAAGTTATAAGTGCGTATCCCATCCTGCACATGTCCCGCTCACAGAGGCACGGAGTTCAGCATCAGAAGGTGGAGAAGGACGGAGTGCTCAATCTCTTCAACAGGCTCGTTCTCTTGATGTCAGTGCCACCCTTGCTCCGTAGGATGCACGGCCTGTGCAAGCGCAACTTTTGAAATCGAGGAGTCTTGACTTGGCTTTTTCTACCAAATGCTGATGCCTTTCTATGTCAAGTCAAGTCGCACGAGGAAGAAAGCTGATCCCAAGGATGTTGTGACCTTTGAGGTGTCCAAGGACTCCGCTTTGCTCGGTTGGGTGGGCACTGGGTATTACTTGATGTATCTGCGTGCAGAATCCAGTTCGTCAGCAGCATCAGGAAAAGCGCTCTAGCACAGCCACAGCTGGCCCAGGATACAGAGGTGTCGGACGAGCATGCCGAAGAGTTGACACGCCCCAGGACTAGCAGCAAGTCATGTACGAAAGCATCGACCATCGATCTGTTAGAGAAGTCGTCTTCAAGCCGAGGTCCAACAGGGCAAAAACCCTGCAAAGCCCGCGAACCGAGCCCGGCCCAAGAAGCTCGCCGCGTCTTCCAGGAGCAAGTGCCCATCGAGACCTGAATCGAACATGCCTGTAACGGCCTGGTCTGCAGGGGGTTTCTCAGTCCCGGGAACAAGGGTTAGCACTCCAAATGACAGGCCATCGCCGTTGGCAATGACCACGATGAGCTTGAGGAAGGCGAAGTGATCGATGGCGGCATGACAGACTCGGCTTGCCCGTACTTGGCCGCAAGATGACGCGTGGTGCGTTCAACGTATTGTGCTGTTCATGGCTTTCAATCCGCTGCCGCGTTCCTGCTGCCCAGGCCGCGTGGGAGCATCGCAGCCGAAGCCGAAGGGGAGGCATGCGACGCATCCGACTCTGACGGGGAGGCCGTACGAGTGCTCGGAACGGGGTCTTGCGGCTTATCGCAGAGTGCAGCGCAGGTTGTTGAGGCGGTTGAGGATTCCAGAGACTTGGAGGAAGGTGAGGTTGCCGAAGAGCTCGAAGAGCGCCTCGGCGCGTTTCTTCACGCATAGTGTGAGGCAGTGGGGCCCGGTTCTCTTTCAGGACTGCTTCAGCTCCCCTGGAGCCTGGAGAAGTGGAGGAGGCTGAGGCCGAGGCCGAAGAGAGCGACCAGCCCACGGAACCGGAGGAAAGTGAGGAGGAAGGGAGCCAGAGCGGCGAGGAGGAGGGCAAGGAGGGCAGTACAAAACAGTTGGCGGAGGAAAGTGGGGAGGTCACGGAAACAGAAGCGGCCTCTGTGTGCCTGGGCATTTGTATAAGTTGCGAGCTGGAAGCCTGGAGAATGCAGCATAATTCACCCGACATGATCTAAGGGCGGAGTCCTCTTCGGACGGTGAGTGCGAAGAGGCTGCCAAAGGCTCAACGCCTTCCAAGAGTGAGCAAGCCAAGGCGGCCAAGGGGTGGATCCAGGGCTTCAAAACACAGAACTTCTCTCCATCCAGGATCGGGGACTGTGCCCGCCCAACGAGCTGCCGTGTGAGTCACCAGCTTCTCGCCGAAGATCACCGAAAGCCCGGAATACATCACGGCGCCATGCAAAGCGACCTCGCAGTCCCAGCTCACGGCGTGGAAGTCGTGTTGCTTGCTCGCAAGATGCACTGGGAAGCGAAGTTTCTCACTTGCGGTTTTTCTTGCTGTTTTAGGTGCGTGTGGCTAATCGCAAGAGGCTACCGAGGCGGGCTCGTTTGCGTAGGGCCCGCATGTTGAGTGCATTGGATAGATGCGTGATTGCACGTGGCCTTGCAGGCGATCGGAGTGGGCCGGTACTCGCATCGAGCTCGGCCGCCGAACTCAACTTGTCTTTCTTATCTTCCAAATACAGAGATTTCCTTCGCGTTTTCACAACATAAAGAAGTGATCAAAGGCCTCTCCCCTCGTGGTCGCTCAAGCTCGAGCCGCAGCCGCAGGAGGACAAGGCGGACACGTCTGGGCAGGTGTGGATACTGCGTTGGCCACGTTCGTGTTCAGGTCTCGAAGGCGCGATTCCAGGGCTGCAAGACCGAACTTGAGGCAAGGGCAAAGCAAATGGGACGTGAGGCCAGGCTCTGCTTTGCTCCGCTGCTCCGCTTCACTCGTGGTTCGTCTCGCTCCAAACTTTTCAGCCCCCTGCAGGCCAGATCCCACAAATCCTGACCAGAAGCCGCTGAAGCGCTTGCTGGATCCCACCGCAAATGGAAAGAAGCGCCGGGAACTGTATGTCGGCAATCTCCCGCAACACAAGGCCCAGTCTCCCGAAGAGCTCTGAGATGCGTTGAGGGCGTAGTGTGGCTGTCATGGCCTGACCAGTCATTGCAGGTGGATGAGCCCATGCTGCGACAAGCCTTCAACCGCCTTTTCTTGGATCTTCCCAGTTTCGTGGAGAGATACCCAGACATTGTCGACGTCATACGTTCCCTCTACTTCCCGCCGAAGGGCGACGGGATGTTTGCATTTGTGGAGTTCGTGGACGATGTCCTCACAACGACTGCTATGCAGATGAGTGGCTTCGAGCTTCAGAACAGGTCCATCAAGATTGGACGGCCGCAGAGCTACGAACCGCCGCACGATGGAGAGCTGGCAGGCCTCGATGTTCAGCCTCTTCGTGAAAAGGGGCTCTTGCCTGCGGCACCTCTCGGAGAAGGGAAAGAGGGCAAGGAAGGGGTCGCGAATGTCCTTCGTGAAGTCTACTTCGGAAACCTGGCCACTGGGATGGTGGACGAGGAGGCACACAATGTGACATGCGTTTCTCGGCCCGTCTGACTGTGACGAAGCAGTCTTTCCAGGTCATGCGCGAACTGCTCCAGCCGGCAGCAGTTGAAGTCCCTGAATTCGACCCAGACTTGGGCCCAGCAATTGGCAAGGCGGGGAGGTCCGATGAGTGTCTTGAACAAGCCTGCCGCTGTGATCCTGCCTGGCAGGTCACCATTCCACATCCTGGGAACTATTGCTTCGTCTTGTTTCAGAGTGCTGCTGTTGCCACCCGCATGATCTCCATCTTTGACGAGACAGTTGCATGCTTGAAGAGAGCATCACATCCGTTCGATGGATGGCTGTTAGGCTACCACTTAATTCAGCACACAGCCCAGATGTGGTGCAGAGCCCTGTCGTTATGAAGCCGAGGAACTTTTCGGTCGCAAGATCCGAGTTGGACGTCCGAGTACCTGGGGCTGCAGAGAGCGCATGTCCATGGTCATGACATCTAGGACCCTCAAATCTGCAGTCGCAAGCAGCCTGATGCATCGCGCCTAAGAAGACGATGCTTGGAACCTGTGCTTTTTCTCAATTGAAAACAGACGCCGACGTCAAGGCAAGTACGCCGTCACCGTCAACGAAGCTCACGGCCAGCTCTCCTTACCCTTGCCGCCTCCGAGCCCTTCGGTCGCTCCACCGGCTCCGTCGGCTCTCCCGTTGGCTCCACATTTGCTCAAGGCACTGGGCTCAGGACTTGATGGGGGTTTCGGCTTCCAGTCGGCTCGATTTGGGGTTTGTGCTCCCAGGCTGCGAATGCTGAGCTGGTGGCTGAATTGGCATCAGGTCGCTGAGATTCTGGGGGCCTGGCATCATCTTGCAAGCGACACTTGAAAGAAGTCCGAGTTGGGCCCTGTTTCACCAAATCCATGAATTCAGAGAGAGTGTCTAGCATCTAGTTGGCTCCAAGAAGAGTCTACCAAGCAGCTGCGTGATCGCTCAGTAGTGGCTGCAATCAATGCAGTCATGGCTTCGAGATGCTGCAAGTAGTTTTCACGAGCCTCTCTTGTTAAGCTGCTCTTGCAGCGCGGCAAGGGCCCAAGTAAAATTCAGAGGTTTCTGCTGTCTCTTGGACAGAAGGGTATGCGCGGAGCACGGGAGCAGAGGTAGCGATCTTGAATGGCTAAGGTCCAGGAGGTCGAATGAATGGTAAGAGAACTGTTGCTGCCTCAATCATTCTATCACTCCTGGCTCCACATGAACGTCACAGCATTCAATAGAGCTGTGAAGTCGACTTGAGGGGAGAAATGGCGTTTAACCGGCGGTGCATGTGATAGGTGTTTCACACACCTGCTTGCGGAGAGGTGAATGATTCCTGCTATGAATATGTGGGCTCAGGTGGACTGGACTGAAACCCTCCAAGCCAGTCTTCGCTTTACCTGAAACTGGAAAGGGGCGGGAGATGCTTAACAATCGGATGAAGTTGTTTGCCTTGCTGTCAGTCCACTTGTATTGCGGTTGACCATTCAGTATTTCATTTCACAGCCCCAGTACTCGTGCGAGAGCCTTGACAGGTGACATGTGCACGAACGCTTGAGCCACCCAGTCAGAAGATACAGTACTGTAGAGTATAAATCTTGTTGGTGCTTTGCACGCCGGCCCTGTCTTGTCCGTAGCCTCCTGCATCAGATGCCATGTTCTTCACATCCGTCGGCTTCGCTTTCAGCTTGCTTTTTGCTCTCGCGCAGGGTCAACTTCTCACAGGCTCGAGTGTTGCCGACAGATCTCAGCGCCTTTGCTCTTTTTGCGCGGCAAGATTGCGTTGCAGGAGGCGTAGGTTCCGCCGAGGGCTGCGCCGTGACGCTGGACTCAGAGCCCGGCTTGCTGCACCTGCTTCAGGAGGGTTTCGGGAAAGGTCGGGCATGTTCGTGGCTTGGGCACAGAGGCGTAAGGCAGAAACGGGTTCGCAGACCTACTCTGGCAAGCCCCGCTTTGCAGCTTGGCAGGCGGCTGTTGCTCGTGGATCACCTGCCTCTAGGGCGAAGGCGGGTTCAGAATCGTCATAGAGGTTAAACATGCAGGATGGCATTCTGTGCGAGGAAAGGATGCATCAGCCAGTGATGACTGTTCTCCCGCCGGCGCTGATTCTCCCCTCTCTCTCGCTCTCTTTCCCTCTCCCTGCCTCTCTCTCGCTGTCTCGCTCTCTCTCTCTCTTTCCCGCTCCGTCTCTCCCCCTGTCTCGCTCTTTCTCCCGCTCCCTCTCTGTCTTTATGTGCGTGCACCGTGTCTTTGATTTTGGCCGTATCATCCGGTGTCTGTGTGGTTGCATATTTCCATGTTAGTGGTACGGTATGTCGAATCACCAAAGGGCCACTCATGCTACACCTCCTAAGTCAATGTCGGACTAATGACTATTGACCAGAGTCAATCTCAACAGGGTCTTCTTTTTCCTGCTGATTGTCCCAAGTCCCTTGGTCTGACTGGATAGTAGGCAGGGAGAGTGGGAACCTCGTTGATCCTTTCATGTGCGTCATGAAGTAGACGCCACGGACTTTTGGCTCCCCTAAGAGAGTCATGCCAAAATGCAAGTTGCTATTATGCACGCACGGCATATCAATATATCTGCCATATGCCATATACATACTCCTCTGTGTATATGTATATACATATTTATATCTAATATATATATATATATATATATATATGCACAAAGACATGTGCATTGCGGTTCAAAATGTGATTATGCTGCATCTCCGAGTCGAGACAGTACAAAGAGGTCCGTCATTCCATCGTTCGATGCGGTTTGTACAGTGCAGTATGGGAGAAGGAGGGATACTTTAGCACGTCGCTAGTTGCATGTGTGCAGGGTGGGTCTACGCATGCACATACACACAGTGGCAGACATATATACAATGTACATTTACACACCATCTTCATGCAAAGTCACATGATGAATAGGGTTCAGCATGAGGAAATGATGCTTGTGTGCCGCTTGCACACACACACACACACACACATATATATATATATATATACATATATATATATGTATATGGACACCCCCCCTCCATGACCCACCTCGGCATCTCTTCCATCGTCAAGACCGTCAAAACCTTCTCTTGGGAGGGATTCGTGTTTTGCATACTATGCCTGTACTCACAAGCAAGAAACATTTAAACATACCACGATACGACGACGGAAACCAACAAAAACCAAACATCCAGAACCTTTGTGAAGGGCCCGTAACTTCTGTTTTTTTTGGTGTTGCTAGTGTTTTTTTGGTTTCGCTTTAACGAAACCAGGTTTTTTTTGAATTAGATTTTGGTGGAAAACGAAAAAAACACAATTTTTGTTTGCTTTTGCTGGGTTTCTGGTGGAAAAAACCTTGATTTGTTTTGGATTTCTGTTGGGAAACCAAAAAACCATGGTTTCGTTGAGGCGAAACCCAGAAGACCAAAGAACACCTAAATAGGACAACCAGCCAATCTAAAAGTTCCGAGGCTGCCCTAAAGGTTTTGGATTTCGGGTTTTATCGTGATTATGCGGAAACCAAAAATCTACAAATCCAAAAATCCAAAACCTTTGTGAAAGGCCCGAAACTTTTTTATGTTACTTTTTTTTTGTGTTTGTTTGGTTTTGCTTTAACGAAGCCATGTTTTCCAAATGATGTTTGGTGGAAACTAATAAAACACAATGTGTTTTTAGTTTTTCTACTGGGTTTCGGGTGAAAGACAAAAAACCTTGTGTTTGGAGGGATTTCTGTTGGAAAGCCAAAAAAAGCATGGTTTCGTTGAGGCGAAACCCAAGAGACAAAAAACAATCATAGGACAACCAGAAAGTTTAAAAGTTCCGAGGCTGCCCTAAAGGCTTTGGATTTCGGGTTTTATCGTGATTACGCGGAAACCAAAAAACCAAAAATCCAAAACCTTTGCGAAAGGGCCCGAAACTTTTGTTTTTGTTTTTGTCTTTTTGGGTTTCGCTTTAACGAAGCCATGTTTTTTTTAACGTTTTTTGGTGGACAACAAAAAACAAAAGTTGTTTTTGGTTTTTCTGCTGGGTTTGAGGTGAAAAACCAAAAACCTTGTGTATCCGTCGGAGTGTCAATATTCGCATTAGCAATAAAATAAGCATTAGTATGTAAATTAGCATTCGTATTCATATTATTGTTAATACGAATATGATGATTAGTATTCGTGGGACCATTAGGATTCACAGTCGTATAAGTGTTGTCATTAATGTTAGTATTCGTCTTAGTATTAATATTAGTTTTAGCGTTACTATTAGTATTACTATGAGTATTACTAGTCGTAAGAGTATTAATATTCATATTAATACAAAGAATTGGTACTAGTATTATGTTTAATACTAATTTTAACATTAACCTTAAAAAGAATATTCATATCTTTATTCGTAGGAAGAGAAATCTTGGTATTGGTATTCGTACTAGTATTAGCTACTATAAACATTGGCGTGTGAGTAACCTAACAGCTTCACACGGAATAAGAATGTTTGCACATGTAACTCTCAGTACGATCTTAGGTAGGATGCACACATCGTTCTGTCTTGGTCCCGTCTTTGGGTTATGCCTATGATTATATGAACAGAATTATAAACAGAAAATGATAAACACAAACAATATCCGGCACGTTGAGCGATGTTGCGCAGGATGCAGACATCGTTCTGTCTTGGTCCCGTCTTTGGGTTATGCCTATCATTATATGAAGAGAATTCTAAACAGAAAATGTTGAACACAAACAATATCCGGAACATTTTTGCAGTATCCTAATACAAAATAGGAAGGCAATGAAGCTTGCCCAGATCCGCCAACCGGCGATGTCGCGCCGTCGTACCCGTGGTCATTACAGTGCATTCAGCTATTAATTATACACGATATATGTTAATATTGTTTATGTATGATTGTATTTAACCATAGTAGTTTCCTAAAGTCCTTACATGTTCTACCCTTTCATTGCTAGCCGAAGCACCTCGCAGTAGGTCTTGGGGGGGTGTGAGCATATATATATATATATATATATATATATATGTGTGTGTGTGTGTGTGTGTGTACGTACTTACATATATATATATATATATATATGTAATTATTTGTAGATAGTATAGACATGACGGCATAGGAACCCTAATCATGCACCAACAACGGGGAAATTGACATACATGTAGTCTTAGTTATGCTTTGGTTGTCTCTCCATCTCTCGACTGTCTCTTTTCTCAGGTGCTGCCTGTGCAAGATGCGAATGGCGCATCGGGCTCTACAGGCCTGAGGAAACTTATGGCTTCGGTCTGCAGTGATCCCAATCCCATTCCCGAGGACTCAGGCTTGATTCTCCAAATCAATGATCAGGTTGTGCGACGCAGTGCCGCTTTCGAACAGGGCTTCCTGAAGGGTCTAAGTTTAGGGCGTGTGAAACGAAACGCGACCTGATCACAGCCCGTCCAGAACCGTCGATGCTGGCCAGGGAACACAAGGCATCGGCTCGTAAGTGCTGTATACATCAGGTGAACGTTCCGAAGGCATTCCAGCCGGAAGGATCCCCATGGATGGAACACCGATACCAGCACTTGTAGCAACGAGAAGTTTATATGCACATATATACATATGTACAGCATCATGTTCTTGAAACCTTGCGTTGCACATGCCATCGCCGCACCACAGGATCACTTGGACAACGACTGTGAAAACGTGGAAGCCATTTGCCCGAAGTGCAACGAAACTTGGTGCATGTTTGATTCGTTTCCGGATTTAGAATTGCAGGTTACTATTCCAAAAGCTCAGCATAAGTTCAGCATTCCCAGTATTTCCAACAAGGACCTGCACATTGCCCACATCCTAGTCTGAGGGTCCGACATGATGGCATCCGCCATCCAGGATGCGCTGCTGCGCCGCACGCGCACCAAATAAACCGCCGGTTCCCCTGCTTCAACTTCGCAGGTGTGTTCTCGAGTCTTCACACAGCCAACTAAGGAGGCATACCCACGAGGCCAGAAGAAGCTGCATGAGGACTCGCGGATTTACGAGTCCGGGCGCCAACTTTCTCATGGATTCTCAATGTGACATGGCCGTTTCTCACAGGTTATTGAACGTGAGTACCTCACTCGAGATCAAAGGGGGTGGGTGTACAGCTTCTTGGTCCTGAGAAACTGCACGTGCACGAGAGCTCAAGCGAGCCAAACGACAGAAGAGGCTTCTTCAAATAGGTGAGATTTGAGGACGCTAGGCCAGGCTTGCTAACAAACGGAAGTGAAGGCCTCTGACGCTCCGACCAGGTAGATCTGAGATGTTAACTCATATCTGGCAAGAACCTGACACGCACAAAAAAACACTCGAGCTGGGCAGCCGCAGGAGGAAGACTGTCCAGCACGGACAACTAACTGTCGCCACCATGTGATGGGCTGCAAGTGGGCAGGTGGGAGGGGGTGGTAGGTTTCAGGAGCATTGAATCTGAAGAGTTTTCAGTATGTTTGAGTTTGTTTTGGGTCCGGATTCGCAGCACATGGAGTTCTTTCTCATTTCGCACTTCACAGGGACCGTTGAGATTCGGTGCGATCGTGTTCGGGGTCTTGGGTGCCTGAGGCCTCCTTTGCAGAACAGGTCGAAGCCTGAAGGTATGTGAGCCTCCAGGTCCGTGTTGCTGTGAGAGCTGCTTGGACTCAAGGCCTCTCTTTGGTGGCCTCAAACCGTCGCTGAGGCGAGTACCGCTACCTTGCCGATCACTTGGAGACCTGCATCTTCGAGGCCCCTTTGTCGAGATATTGGTGCCACGCAACCTTCCCGCGAGCCCGAAAGAGCCTAAGACCGAAGGTGCCGCCGGAGCCCTTCCGGCCGCCACAGCCGAAGCCTCTCGTTTGAAGTCGGCGTGTAAGTTTGGGTCGCCGGAGGCGTCCAGCATCAATTGGGGCCTTGCAGTTCAGCTTTGCTGCTGACTTTAGATTTTGTTCGTGGCTTCTGGGCAGCTTGAGATGTCGGCTCAAGTGTGCTCTTCTGAACCCTAAGCAAGCCATACGGCCTCGGCTGAAAAGTTGTTGAAAGCCTAAATTTCCAAAGACATCGCGAGAGCCAAGGAATTCAAAAAAAAGAACGGAAGCGCAAGCGTTTACTGTGAAAAGTTGCCTTCGAATGCAGCTTCGCGTGGTATAGCTCTATATTTACCTCAGGGCTCCCGTGACCGCACACCCTGGTTGCGGTGCCTCATTCCGGCTTTGGACGGCAGGGGCAGGGACCAGAAGGTATGTTCTCTTCGTCCTGCTTGCAACTTTCAATCCAGCACTGTGCCTTTGAGGGTCGCACATACTGCCTTGCAAGCAATGAAGCACGTACGGTCAACTTGCAGGTCAGAGAAGTTTCGAAACCGCACCACAAACTTTCATCAACTTGGAGTACCTTAAGCCAGGCAGCGCAACCACGCACCCTCTAGACTCTATAGTTATGGCTTGCAACCATAGGTTTGTCAGGCATGCGAAACAGCTGAAAACGGTGCCCTACATGCCGATTAGTTCTAGTCCTTTTCGATCAGTACCCGGACAGTGAACGCGCACCTTCTTCCGAGGACCAGATCCCAAGCCGCAGCTGTGAAAGCGAATGCCCCGAAGGCCCCGGCTGGCGTCCTTCAAGTACGAGTCACGGGGGCTTCAGACTGTTACACGCCGACTTGCACCTGATAGACCTCGCCTGGCATGTGGAGTTGTAAGAGCGTAAATTCCTCTAATACTTTTCCATGACCCGCCGACACGACACAAGCTGCAGTGCGGTGGTCCAGAAGTATGAACATAGTGGAGGAAATCAGGAAAAGTGCACCGGCTTGTTGATCGCTGTTGCGCATATGCTAGGTGCATGTCTTGCTGACGTTTTGCAAAAATGTCTGTCAACCCAGAGAGGCCGTCGTCTTGCAGTTTCCAAAATGGCTAAGGGATGCTCCGGTGCAGACTGGAGGAAACCTAAAGCGTTCTTCCAGTTTTACCGGAGTCGAGGTCTTTCACTCGTCAGTCATCATATTATGCAACCTCTACAGCACTGAAGGCTGCGGGGCCCAAGCTCGTCGCCGCGCCAAAGCAAGTGCCCAAGTCCACCGCGCCAAGGAGACTTTGGGTTTGGTTGGGGTCTGGGGCCTCTAGGGTTGTTACGGTTTCGGATCCTAGGAGTTTGTAGATGTCGGATAGGCAGTAGGTGGGCTTCTTGGTTGAGCTGTTCTTCAGTGGAGCTGTATGCGTCAACACTGACAGGAGTGCTCACAAGATTCTGACGCATGCAAGCGATGTTTCAACCCACCCAGCCACTAGGCAAAACCCTAAAGCCCTAGAGCACACACACACACACACCCTGACGCTTGATAGTGGTGGCTGCGAGGTACCTGAGGTTCGGGATCTAGGAATCTAGGATCGCTGCAGCATGGTCGGATTTTTACGGATCCTCAGTAGAACCTCTTCCAGGGCCTTGCATTTCCATTTCGACATTGCAGTCGACCGTAAGCCCGCCCGACTCCAGGGTTCAAGCCTATCTCGGCACGAGGACTTGTGACGCGCGGGAAGCCAGAGCCGCACCTGCGGCCGCGAAGCCAAATTGCGGGTTTGGGGTGTGTACAAGAGCCGAAAACCTGCAAAGGTCCCAAACCCTCCAGTAACCATGCGCCTCGCCTGGATTGTCCGACTTGCGGCGGCCGACAGCCCTGGAAAGCCCGGCCCTGGAATGGAGTTGAAGGAATTGGAACTCAAATGCTGGTCAGCCATTCCGAAAACTTGTATATTGTCTCGTTATAGGCATACATACATGCATAGACAATTATCTACATTTATGTTTTCCACTCGTAAAAAGGCTAGACGTTGATTGGCCACATAGCACTGGCATATCGATGGCAGCGCAGGATCCGAAAACTGCTTCCGCCGTTTGCAAGCTACTACCGGTCAAGCAGCTAGTGAAGAAAAAAACTTCGAAATTAGTGCCGGCGAAGACCCCAAACTGTATGAACGTACAGATATATAGGAGAGACATGCTACAATAACAAGCTTGTTAAAAGAGTCAGAATTCATCTAAAGCCAGTAAACTGTCTTTCTCTCAGACAAGTGTCGGCCCAGTACTGCAGGTTCAAACCGCTTCAAAATTTGAGCCACTTCCGTTTCAAACCGGTTTAGCGACTTGGAGCATTTTCGGCACGATCTTTTGATTTCGATTCGCACACTCGCTGAAGGCAGCCAGGCTTCCAGTCAAGTCCGAAGCTAGAGCATCTCAGTAGTACATGTTCGGGTTTAGGGACGGCGTTGAGCTCTAGATTTGTTGAAACCAGGGCTACATGCATTTAGCAGGCCTTGAAAAATGCATTCAAGCTTGGTCGGTGGCTTCGAGAGCTGAATTACAGCATCAGGAGTGGGGCCAAGAGCATCAGCAAAGCTGAAACAGCGCTAAATGCGTTTTCCAAGCTTTGAATGGAGCCTGGAAACCAAATTAAAGCATGTTCGGTGCGATTTTCGGGTGCAGCGACGGCATTGAGCTCCGGATTGGGTGAAACCAAGGCCAGCTGAATCTAGCAGGCCTTGGAAAATGCATGTGGGCTTGGTCGGAAGCTCAGGGTCTCGATTTGGTTTCGGGGACTTTGGACAGGAACACCGGCAAAGCTGAAACAGCTCCAAACACGTTTTCCAAATGCGTTTTGGGGACCAAACTCAAGCACTTTCAATCCGATTTTGTGGCTTTCAGAATGCATTCAGCTCCATGTTTGTTGCAACGAAAGCCAAATGCGTGTAGCGGGCCTTGGAAAATGCATTTGGGCTTGGTCGGTGTCTTCGAGACCTCAATTAAAGCCCCGGGAGTGTGGCCAGGGGCACCAGCAAAGCCGAAACAGCCCTGAATGCGTTTCCAAGCTTGGAGCCCTGGAAAACAAAAAAGCATTCTCGGTGAGAATTTCGTGGTGCAGGGACGGACTGCATTGAGCTCCAGATTTGTTGAAACCAGGGCCAAATGTGTTGAGCAGCCTTGGAATTGGTCGGAAGCTTCAGGGTCTCGATGTTGGTTCGGGGACTGGGGGCAATAACACCAGCTATAAATACGCTCGAAAGCCTTGACAAATGCATTTTTTTGGTATTGGAAACCAAATACGATTTTCGGGTTTAGGGACTGCATTGAGCTCCAGATTTATTGCAACGAAAGCCAAACGCGCTTAGCAGGCCTTGTGGAGCTTGCGCGCAGAGGTCCGAAACGGTTGAGCACCCCCTTGCCTGCCGTCCTTAGGACACCTGTCACCCGCAGCAAGGATTCCACCACAGGGTAAACACAAAGTAAAAGAAGAAGTGTCCGAGCGAGCCAGCCCGGAGACAGTGAACCTGTGCTTGCGTCCACTATGCTGTCCAGGTCGTACTTGAAACTCCTGTAGGAGACTGCAAGCATGATGAGGCCAGTCTGTGGATCAGCAAGATTTGCTTGTGAGCGGCACCCTCAACAAAGAAGGAGGTAATTAGAACTGCGAGAAGCCGTACGTTCGAGACCGTGTATTCGGCTTTGTCATACCTGACCTCACGGCTCCTTGTGCCCGGCTCGCTGCCGAACCTCTGCTCGGAACCTGGCCCCCGCACGTCCCCGCAACGCGCCCCGAAGATGCGCGGAAAACGGAACCCGCTCTGAAACCCACCCCGAACGGAACCTGCCCCAGCCGTTGCCCCCAGAGCTCACGCGCTGTTGAGGAAGTACAAAAAGACCGAGATAATCGCTTTTGGCTGCGCTAAGAAGATCGCAAGCAGCCCTAAGCATGATGTCTTCTTTCTTTTCTGTGCCGACAAGCATTTAATTTTCTTCTTGCAAACCTGCGGGCCCCCAACCCCAGAGCTTCGCGCCACCCATCCAAACCCGCGGCCCCCTGGCTCCGGACGCGGGCCCCCACCCATCCCGCCAGGCGCGCTCCTTTTCTTCTGAGGAAGAGACCCCAACAGTTCATTTTTGGGGAAATACGAGCTTCAAGCCGCACAGTGGTCAACCCCCGAATTGGCACCTTGCCCACAGTTTCGATTCTCGCTCGTTCCTCCCATGGGCGACGGTTGCCCACTGATGCAATACAGCCCTACAGTCTTATCTAGGCATCTGTGAACTGTAAATACAACAGGTACTTTGCACCTTGATGAGTGCGAGGGCCAAACAAATTCTTCTGCATTAAGTCTGCAAGAAGCAACTGCAAACAATGTGCTCAGAAAAGATCACCTGAGGCCAAACTTTTTTCTGATCCCAACTTCTTGCCAAATATTTTTGCATCCTGCTTAAACCAATATTCATCCACAACATTAGCCTAGCCCTTCTCTTTGTACTTTCTCGCGTTTTGGCTGAATACAAGCCTTACGTGCAGACCCATACACTATGAAAATACCGATATGTCCCCATGGTTCTTTCCTGAAACCTGACTTTCGATGTGTTCCGATGCAGAAAATATTGCCGGCGGCAAAAACGAATGCATTCCGACGATCTGCGCCTGCTTTGCTTGCACAGTGACACTTACAAGATTCCTCTCTTCTCATGCGAACCCATACTCAAGAAGTAGGCCACAAAGTGGTGGATGCCGTTCTTCGGATGTTGTTGACATGGTTTCTGCGAGTGAAATACTGTCCGGCTTCTACATGTTTACATCCTGGCCTTGATAGTCCAAAATGTGATCCTTGTTGCGGTCGTCATCTTGTTTAAAGATTTCAAGTCCTGTTTCAGGTGCTTAGAACCCGGACGATTTGCTACGCTGTTATCTTGTCGCCCCCATCAGAACCTCATGATGACCCGACTGATTTTTCTACAATGCCTGCAGATCCTTTCCGTCGCCCCCAGAAGCATTGTTCTGCGGCAGTACATGGAAGTTTAAGTCCTAATCCCCACGATGCTCCCTACAGTGCTACACCAGTGTAGATTGGAAATATGTTCAAGCAAGCGTGAATGTCGGCACAGACAAGACTTAAGTGTCTACGCCGAGCACTATCTGTAGTCTTTGAGTTCATCAGTAAAGTCTTCATTACCACGTTACAGCGGGGAGTCAGTTGCAAGGGATCGTCGCATTTGGTGTCTTTGGGTCTTACTCGTCAGTGCCATGAAGTACCATGGAACTGGATCCCCACCACTAGCCCTACTTGGTTTCCTATGCCGCGCCTTCACATCCCAACCACAGAACCACATAGATGTGGATAACCTTTGCCGTCACCCGTATAGCTGTATTTCTTCAGTGACCTTTACATTCTTTACATCAGCCTGGAACGAATGGCTGCAGTAGCAGGGCATTGACGGATCGACCGCTACGAAGATTGACAAGCACCTTTCACACCAAGAAGTTTGGAATATTGTACTACGTGTATATCTCATGTAGCAAGTAACAACCCGATGAAAGTGTGTAATGATGGTGGCGTAGTGAATGGTTACCAAGCCGAGGGAATTGCTTGATTCATGCTGGGGTCCAACATCCGAGTTTGCCGGGAGGAATTATCCGAACAATTGCTTTGTTCGGGCCCGGATCCAAGATTCGAGATGGACCGCCGGATCTTCCCGCGCAAACTATGGATCCAATGCACGCCCGAATCTTCCCATGCTGTTTCAGGATCAAGTTTGGTCGGCCCGGATCCGGGCCCGAAGCGCAATCGCAATCATTCGGGGTTGGCCCAGAGGGCACCACAAAAGACTGGACGACACCAGTTTGGTAACCCGATACCCTTAAACCGTGCCCAGGCACCCGTCGCTCCGAAGCAAGCGGACGGTTACGAGTGGCCAGACGGCCAGCGCCAAAAGGCCTGCTCCCCCTGCCGTCCCCACATAATTGTAAGGCCCTGTGTTTTGGTTTGGGTTTTTGAGGCGTTTCAGAATTGAGGGTTTCAGTTCCTTTATGGTTTGAGGGTGAAGAGTACCGCAGCAGCAGGATGTGAGGGTCTGCGGGCATTCGCGCCTTACGGCTCTAGGTATTCGCGACTTAGAGGCAGCTTTGAAAGCGCGGGTTGGGCATGAATGGGCGTGTGTACGGGAGGGCAAGGTCAGTGGCTCAGGGTTGTTGAAGCTCGCGTGGCGCATGCTCAGGGGCCGGGAAAGGGGAAGGGGGCTAGGCAGGTCGGTCGGTCGGTCGGTCGGTCGGTCGGTCGGTCGGTCGGTCGGTAGGTAGGTAGGTAGGTAGGTAGGTAGGTAGGTAGGTAGGTCAGTACGTCGGTTGTTGGGTTGTTGGGTTGTTGGGTAGGTAGGGAGGCAGGTAGGCAAGTAGGCAGGGGGGCGGCATAAGTTTAGGTTGGGGACTAGAGTGTTGTAGTTTCAACTGAGTAGTGCTGCAAAGCTGATGAAGGGCTCAACCCTAAGGCTCATAGTCGCTACTTGACCTGAGCTGTATGCAACTGACTGATTGCTGCTCTCCCAGCAAGTTGGCCGACGTTTGCGCTTGTTTTGCCATCCCACGAGGCAGCGGACTTTGCGTACAAGTGGAACCTGTGTGGTGGCTTTGCCACTCGGTTCGAGACGATTTTGCGCTTTGGGGTTGTCTAGAAGGATTTTAGTGCTTATTTCGTGTTTGAACGCGTATTTTAGGTTTTGTCCTTGTGCTTCCAGGACTTTGCCTTGCGGGCTTTGGGGTCGCATCTTTAGTTCAACGGAAATACCAAAGCCAATGAGAAAACTTGAGGGTCTGCGCCCATCCCAATCCAACAGATTCTGAGTTCAAGTCGGTTTTTCGGGCAGGGAGATGATGCACGTGCACGGCCGGGTGCTTCCTTGGTGACGCGAAGTGAACGTGTGGGGCATGAGAGCATGTGACCGGCCGACTTCAATTTGCCACAGAGATATCCACAGAAGCGAGTTCTCATGGTTTCGGGTGAGTGTTGCTCTTGAGCTTGGAGCCGCAAGCCCAAACTCGCAAAATCCTGCAACAGCTTGGTGAGTCTTACGCGTCGTGGGTGAAATGCAAGCCTCCGGGTCGAGATTTCTGGATCGAGTCGCAATGCCTAGGTTTCGGGGTCTTGGGTAGGTGAAATGGGGTTTGCTTGACTCTGTCCCCAACGCACAACACGAAGTAGCTCCAAAGGAGAAGTAGATTTAACAGAGCCAGAACCTTTCCATTCCCACAGGCAACTGGGAAACTTCAAGGCCATGGGACCATTAACCCCTCAAAGTCCGAACCCGAGGTTCAGTGGAAATTCGAGAGCCCCTTGGCAGCCCAAGTAGCGCACTCACTTCCTACCACTTCTAGGACTTACGACTTTGTCGACAGAATACGGTCCTTGGCGGTGGTGTTGATTGTTGTGCTGATAGCGAAGACGACGATGATGATGATCAGGATGATGGTACTGAAGATGAAGATGACGGAAGTGATGGTAGTGGCTATGGTGATTGCACTGGTTTTGTTGCTGATGCATATGTTCATGACGACGACAACGATGACGACAAACTGCATCATTATACTCAGCAGCAAGTGAAGCAACAACGACGACGACGACAGCAGCAGCAGCAGCAAGGACGACAACAAGAGCAACAACTGCTAAGAACGAAAATCGCAAGCAGTGCAGCGCCACGATGCCCCAAGCCATTGCACCGCCTACAAATCCAGACATCGGTTCACTCATGCATCGACAGCGGTGGGCCGTGGTCTACACTGATGTCATAAACGTCTACCCCCGTGTATTACAGTACAGCATGTACTCGTGTACACATGCCTTTCAGGATTACATGTGGCAACCTCGTTTTCGTTTGGAGCTTCCTCCTCTCTATCAGCAACCATGCGCACAGTTGCCTGTGAAATCGTTCGTTTGTGCTGCACCTTCGTTGCACATCAGCATTCGAATTCCAGATCTTTTCTTCAGCCCTTCATAAACGCGCTCGGAGCCTGCCGACGGCACGCTTAATACACATGCCTAGATCAGAACTCAATTCAACTCTTAGCTGATTGTGTTTTGCATGTACTGGTGGTCACATGGTCTTGGAAAGCTCGTGCCGTGCCTGTTTCTTCGGAGCTAGCTTTCAAGCAGGGTCGAGAGAGAAATCACCCCATTTTGAGGCTCTTCCCCTTTGAAGTCAGCACGGGGGTGGGTCTCTGGGAGGCACTTGTGACCTTCCAGTGTACACGGCGCAGTGATAATGCGATATCGGAAGCTTCCAAGCTCAGGCCTCACGCCGGCCCAGCGAAACATGGTTATGGAGAGATTCCACAACCCGCCAGGCTTGGCCACAGCCGAGCCATTATGCTTGACGGGATTTCGATTAGAAGGTTGATATAGAGGCCCTGCCGTCAGCATGCACCGGTGTAGGGGTTCGGATTCTGGCAACGCTCCTACGTCATTGCTGGAGCTTCGCAGAAACTCCAAGCCCATGAACAGCATCTCTGCCAGGGATGGTGGTGTCGGGAAGATTCGAGCAACTTTGAAGCAAGTTCATCTGGGAGTGTCCCATCGTTAATATATTTCGTGGTTCCTTAGAGCCTTAGATGGAGACAGCCCCCTGCAATTCAGATAGGATGCATATTGGAGGTCCTTTAATACGAGTGATGCTTTGATCGACAGCCACATTGTTCTGCATCAGATGTCGTGTAGGCTGTGTGCAGCGTCATCATCAGGATGACTCACAGAGTGCAACCGTATGAGAAAGCCAAGGAAATTTGTGGATTCATGCGAGGCGTGCCTTGGCATAAGAGCCAGTGGACAACAGGATACGGCGTGGGCTTCGTAGCACCTGTGTTTGTGTAGGATGGCAGTAAGCTTCGCCATGGAGATGCACCTGCCGATCACTTACGCAAATCGTTGCACAATTCGAGGACTTCTGTCTGAAGGTCAGTGGGAGGCACAGGTTAACAAGTTTGGCATTCAGGTTTTGGGGCCGGCCGCATATCTCTTGCACCCTAGAAGCTTCGGCCATGAGCTGAGGAACGGATGGAAGCACATTGAAAAGTGGGAGGCGAAAGCTGCTCAGGCAGCTGCGCAGGCACTGCCTCCTCGGCCGAAACCCACGAGCCCCACATCAACTGAGCTGATGCAGCCGGAAGAGCCACCGGTCTCAGCACCGCGAGCGTGACCCGGCTCCAACAGCGATCAGAATTCCAAAGCATGACAGAGCAGAACACGACCGAAAGAACAACGAGAGCAACAACTCTCACCATCAGCACCACGAGCACCAGCTACTACCACCATCAAGACCGTTCTCGTCGTGGTCGTCGACGTGGTCCGTTTCGTAATCTTCATAAAATGCATAAGCTTCACCATCAGGGTCAGCACTTGGACCAGCTGCATCTTCGCAATCCTCATCGCCGTCATCAACATCATGTCGTTCTCATTTGAGACAGCAGTATCATGGTCTTCTTTCCCTCGTGTTTGTAATAGCTGCATCCTCGTCATCTTCATACCATCCTCTCCTGCATCGTCCGCACCACCACGCGCATCGCAATACGATGACGCAACAACAACAACAACAACAACAACAACAACAACAAGCATGGACAATCGCTTCTTTGCATTATATTGGTTACCTTGCTGTTACCGTTGTTCTTGTTGTTGTTATGTTTATTAGCCTCAGTGAAGAGCCCTGAGAAGAAAAACCTTCGCATGCTCCAAACTGCACATGAAGTGCAGCGAAGTCCTTGACACAGTCCGAAACAAGCCTTGGCAAGCTGGAAGTACTTGGAGGTTCAAGTGTCTTGGGTAATTTTCTTTCTCTTGGGAGTAGGACAGATGCGCAGGACGCTGCAAGCCCGTACATGCACACGACACACAGACACACGCACCAGAGGCTAGATGTTCAAGGACTTTGCAGGCTCCTGCGTCGTTAGAGGGTTTTCAGGGGCACCACTCCCTCAGGAACGGCTGGGAGAACGCTGAAAGGGAGCCAAAGGCAAAAGTGCCGCCTCCACAACCTGGGCCCTCGGCAGAGTCGAGATACTTGCATGCGCCACCAAGCACTGCGCCCCCGCCGTGACCCGGCTTTCAGTTGTGTTCGAACATGACAAAGAGCATGTGTGGAGAGTAGTGATCGGAAGCCAGTGGCAGGAGCAACAAGCGTCGTGATCATCATTTGGGGTTGCGAAAGGAGATGACAAAGAAGCAATGCTCAACGTGTCAACTGGTGCAACGACAAACATCAAGCAAGCACGGCCGCATATGCAAGATGAGATGCAGGAGCAGAGTTGCATGTTGAGGTGCTAAGGATAATACGATTCACAGGGCTGCTTGCCGGGGATCTTTGGCAACGGCCGCCTGAAGGCAGCAAAAGTCAGGGTTAAGTTCTGTCGATAGGCACCGTGCACTCCATTAGGTTGAATGGGACCGCCTCATCAGAATGGCCAAATCCAGCAGGCATAAGCTTTCGATTGTGCAAGTTGTGCTGTTGAAGCTCGCTTCCTACCCTGGCTGAAAGAGTCAGACCTAGGAAAGCCATCGTGACAATCAGGATCCAAACATGCACCCATTCGACACGACTGCTTTACCTCGAACTCTGGCTCTGCATCAAAGAAACGAAACTGCTTTTGTCTGACATTTCGGGTTCGCCGAGGATTCCGAAGGCCGCTCCGACGCCGGAAGCTTGGCTCGCCCCACAATCCAGTGAAGCGACTGCAGAGCCCCAGCCCCAGGCCACTGGCTTTGTTCTTTGAGCAGCTACAGACTCCCCGATAAGCTCGTTCCTTTCTGCGGCCAGTATAGCAGCGCCTGTCCCTCTGTAGATGTAACACCTAACGCTGACCCACGAGTACCATCAACCTCTTACGTGCGCTCCTTTCCGTTCCTGCACCCTCGAAGTGTGGCGTAGCTGAGGCCCCAAGGCCTATAGACCCTTCACCCCAAAACCATCTCTCGTCCGGTTAGATTTGAGTACCTCAAAAAACATCGAGACGAATCTGACTGCAAGCAGGTCCAGGATGTTAAGTGCTCTTAAGGCATTGGAGTTTAGGGTTGAAGGGGGATTGACAAACATCAGCTTTCCGGTTTGTTGGAGGCAGATCACTCCACGACCCAAGAAGTTCACAGCTGCACATACCCACCAAGCCTTCCAGTTCAAGCCGTCTGAACTCATCCCTAGACCCTCAACCCACCCGAAAATCAAGTCTCACCTGCCAGGCTTACAAGGCGCCACCGGCGTCTTTTCAAGTGCGAGATCCAGTGGCGCCACCGTTCGCTCCGCAGGAGCCCGACTCAGCCTGTGGGAGATGACTGGCGATAACAAAGTGTGCTTGCCAGTTACTATCGTTTGGCGGTGTGGGATGCTGTTACTGGGTCTGGACAACTCCTTCGGTCTTTTTCTAAAGGTTCGCTACTGTGGGTATACATGGTTATAGTATTAAAGGCCTCCAAAACCTTGTTCGAATCGTGAAAGCCCCTTGTAGGGGGGCCAAACAAGGATGGCCGAGGGCTGCAACCTAAGCAGAAATATCCCTGGCAAGATGAGCTCGAGTTATACGAGCAACCTGTGCGTCCTTGTCCTTCAAGACCAAGCCCTCAAACTCTCGAGCCATCTCATTCTGAAAACTCCGTTGGCTTGTGAAAGATGGGCACAGAGCCAGTGGAACATGAAAACCCAGTCACGTATTCTGAGTAGACGAATACTAGTCATGACGACGCCAGCAACAACGGCAAAAGGTCTTCACAGCAACTGTGGCGGCTATGGTAGGTCGGTGCACCACTGGTAACAGAGAGTTTAGTGGCAAGAGGAGCAGAAGTAGCAAGGACAAAAGCTGTTCTAGCTATACAACATTGAAAGATTCGGGATGTCGATCCGCGAGAAGAACGTACCGCACCAGCAGCTGCACAAAGCGTGACGCGGATATCAAAAGCAGAGAGCACGTTGCTATGAATACGATAAGCGGCGCATATCGCAGTCGAAGCGGTGGCGGCATGAAAAACCAGTTCCAGCTGCAGCATCAACAGCAGAAGCTGCAGCACAACTGCAGCACCAGTAGCAGTAAGAAGTAGTAGTAGTAGCAGTAGTAGTAGTAGTAGTAGTAGTAGTAGTAGTAGTAGTAATCGTAGTAGTCGGTGTCGTCGTAGTGGTATTGGTAGTGGTAGTAATAGGAGGAGGAGAAGGTGAAGGAGGAAGAGCGCGAGTAGTAGTTGTCGTCGTGCCAGAGAGAGACAGAGACAGGGTGCAGGGAGAGCAGCATCAAAGCGGGCCTCAAGCCACATGCGCGGCTAGGGGACAAACCGTGACACCACACTTGGAGCTGAGCGGGTTACGGTGGTAGGGAGAGATAGAGGCAAGTCAAAATGCAAAGCCTTCCAGCATGAAGATCCTGCAATGGCAACAAATTGTCACAGGAGTCTTAGGACAGCAGAGCAATGCATCAAATGGACATGCAACACTATGCTGACATGCAAGAGCGCCAAGATGACATGGCAAATGCGGAGAAACTTGTACAAAGGTGTGTAGCAACCTGAAGCACTACAAGCATTTGAGAAGATAAAAGGCAGACGAATGCATCAGGTTCACAACGTGGCCGGAAAGTAGCGTGGCATTGCAATGGCGGAGAGGCATACTGGAAGCATATTTACGGACCAATGCTCCCATTTTGTGCTTCTAGCAGCCGCTACAACAATGCGACGACCCTGGACGACGACAACAAGACTGTCAGAGTAAGCCAAGGCAAAACGAATACTTATCGCAGTAGCAGCAAGAAGCTTAATTACGGTTGTGCCAAGGGTCTTTTCATCGCATGTGGCAGTTACGGCAATCTCCTAACCAGCCGCATGAAGAACGGCACTGCTAGTAAGAATAGAGGTGGAACAGAAAGTATACAGAGCAAGCCAGTAGCGTGATCACGTGCTTCCATGTATATGTACATTTATACATGTATGTGCATCTGCATATATATATATATATACATACATGTATACCTGCATACGCATGTGTGTGTACATATATATATATATATGTGTGTGTGTGTGTGTGTACGTGTCCACATTTATGTGCCGGGAACCGGGCCAGCGAGGGGTCGGCGGACATCCGTGTGCAACATCCTCTTGCCGCCTGCATCCAGGAGACGCCTGTCCAGCAGGCAGACTCCTCGCCGAAGGTCTGACTGGTCTAAACGCCCCAAACGTCCCAAGGCTTCTTGTAAGAAAATTCAGATTGAGTTGACACGTGCAGCAAAAACGAAATCTCAGACTCCAAGGTAAGGGACAAAGGATGTTCCAAACTTGGAATCCTGGCAGGCATGGCTGGATGGTGCCACATCACACCTCCCACGGAAAGCACCGCCCGGCTCGTTCCCGTCGCAGGCAAGAGGAGGGGGTCTCTTTACTAGCAGTTACTAGCAGTGATGGGCTTGCAAAGCCAGCAGCACTAAGCAGGACAGGAGGAAAAAGGCAAGTTGCGAATGTGCTTCCACCAGCTGACTTGGGACTTCAGGAGTCGTTGGAGCTTGCTGCTTGCGACGTGGTTCTGGGATTTCCATGCCAAGTTCGTAGACACTGGTCAGCTGCACTGTCTTTGGCCATCAACCACAAGGGAGTGAAACTGTTTCTCCGGCTCTGCACTAGGTGTTCTTGAAACGCCCGCAGTGAGTAAGGACTGCTTAAAGGGACCCAAATGTGACACACTCGATGCATTCGCGACTCCCAGTGGTGTATAGCCACTCCAAAGCGTCAACGGCACGAATATCATAGCTGAACAAACGACCACCGAACAGGCAGTTTTTCAGGCTTCAGGCTGTTTTGGGTGTATGATTGGCATCGATGTTGAGGGCGGAGCCTTTCGCGCATGTGCAAGGCACCAGCCGCCTTTGACCTGCCGAAGCAGCCCCCAGCTGCATCTTGACCCAAACTGCTGCCTATAGAGACCCTAGCCCCAAAACCCCCAACCTGAAAATTTCGATTCAGTTCAAGAATGGTAAGCCAAGGGACTGTCAGCAGAATGGCTTCAAGCCAGCTTCGGGAAGAGTGGCTCGAATGTTTGGAGATGTTTGGAGGGCTTCTGGGTTCTGCGTGATCTCGAAAACGTACGTGGTCCGCCTTTCGGGCTTTCCATCTGCCTCGTGAGCTTCTCGTCCTGGGAGCCCTTGGAAGCTCCTTGGTCTACGGCTAGGGTCTCTATAATGCTTCTGTGCTTCTTCTGGCTCCGGCACTCTTTTTGCTCCGAGCGAATAGCAACCAGCAAGCGTCCTTACCACTTGCTTCTCAATCCGATAGCTCGATGCAAGAAATCTAAAACCGATCTGAAATCCTCAACTCCAAGCTCTGACTCCTACATCTTTACGGTGAACTCTCACTTTCTCGTTCAGGTGGGATAGATGGCTGGGTGATGTGCCACAGCAGTCGGTGTCCGTGAGTCAGACCAACTCGTTCTTTAGTAATTATCGACAAGCTGCAGCCAAGTCGAAGAGGCGAAGATGGAAGCCGTCAAACCCCAAGCTGCACGCCGGCAACGGCTCCCTTACAGCACCAGGCCTTTCAAATCTCCACTGAAAGTCTCTCAGGCCTTCGGCTTGGATGCGCCGGTGACAATGAAGGCTCCGCCAATTCCCCAGGAGCCTTAGAAACGTCACCTCGGGGTTTACGGCTCCGACTCTGAAGCTGCGTTCTTTGGTTAAGGGTCCTGGGGGTTGTCATGCTCAGGGTCTAGTGCCGCAGGCATCTGGGGGCGCACGGGTGTCTAGGTGTGTTTAGTGTTTTGAGGGCTTCGGGTCTCTTAGCCCATCCCCCCCACATGTTCCGGGTCGCACTTGCCAACTCTTTCGTGGGTTGAATTGGTTTTGTTTCGGAAACTGTAGGGATGGTGTCTACTACATGCGAGCGGCTTTGCACCACACACTTTGACACATCGAGTTGACACCGGTTTGGGCAGTCTGGGCAGCCACCCAAGTTGTTCAGGTTGCATTCTCCTTGTGCAGAAACTGGGCTTAGAGTTGTGGTCGTGATCGCTCTGGTTTTTGACGAGCTGTGTGTGGCCGGAGACATGGTTCAATTCACGACGCATTGGCTTTGACTGCAGCAAACGCTTGCTCGAAGATGACTGGCAAACAAGTTGTGCGCGCATATTCCTAGCAACGGCTTTGCATGTGCGGACTTGTCAGGCATGTACACCAAAGCACACCCCAGTTGAATTCGGCTCTTGATTACTCGAACACTCAGAATTCCAGCCCAGTACTAACGCTTGAGGAGAAACTTGGCACGCAAAGCCAAGCGAAGCCACCTCCGCCGTCGGTGCCACCTCCCAAGAAGCCGCCAGTGTCTTCACAGGCATGGCCATGGGCTTACAAGTTTTTCGTCTTAGAGAGACAACCAGAATTTCCGTGTGGATCGGGTGTGAACATGGGCACGGGTTTAATCACACTTGCGACAGGGTGCAGAATAGATTCACGATCCTCTTCACAGCCACCGTTCCACCTTTCGCTTGTGGACGTGGATCCGATCGTTCGTAAGTCATGCTAGAAATCGTGAGACTATGGAGCTCCTTGAATCCTGACCAGGCGACAATCGTTTGGTGGATTAAACCAGCCAAATCTGCCTGAGCGATCAGTTCCTGTAAGACTCGAAGCCAAGATTTCTGCGAATCTCCCACAGCTGATAGCCCTTGAGAAGCTCCAGGATTCAGCATGCAGCGAAGCCGCGAAGTTTTGCGTTGTGGCCTATGCTATCTTCAACCTCCTAAGAAACAACTGTGGGTCTGCCGGGTGATGGTCACGATTTAGGTTTGTCGGTCACCCTTAGACTTAGTTGCAGATACATCCATGAAGCCCGGCAAGACTCGTCGAAACCTTGTTTGCGTTATGTGACTACGCGACTTGGTGGGTCTATGCTGGTGCTGGAATGTAAAGCCTAAGGCAAAGCCGATGCCCAGCCAGCGCTTGCAGTCATTGCCAATTCGATTGAACTGTCCAGCGCCTGAATGAACTTCCCATGCAAAGAGTCCGTCCTACAGGCCTTGGTTCAGCGTGCAGGCAGGATCCAAACCGCGAGTGTTGAATTTTCTCCATTGCCGGAGGAAGCCACGCCGCCAAAGCAGAAGATGCCCCCAATGCCGGTGACTTCCCCACAGGCCCCCTGCCTTTGTTCTGCAAGCGTGATTTGGCATGTTTGGGCGCATGTTGCGTTAGAGTCATAGAGTCTAGGGCCATTGCCATAAGCCACATCGGCTGAGTTCTGGAAGAACAAAGTTGAGTGACAAGTAAGTTCAAATCGAGTTTGTCATGAAGACGCCTGCTGTACCTTCGTGCTTTGGAGCCTTGGGTCGATCGGGCATGGTGCAGCATGATGGTTTGAATGGGCTTTCTGGGTGCACCTGCGAATGCCTGGATGCGACTTGTGGACTGTCGCCTGAATTTTCCACAGCATGAAGTTCTCTCGATGCCCATCAAGAACTCCAGGCAAACTAGACAAAAACCACTTCACCATTGCCGGAGGAAGCCACGCCGCCAAAGCAGAAGATGCCCCCAATGCCGGTGACTTCCCCACAGGCCCCCTGCCTTTGTTCTGCAAGCCTGATTTGGCATGGTTGGGCGCATGTTGCGTTAGAGTCATAGAGTCTAGGGCCATTGCCATAAGCTACATCGGCTGAGTTCTGGATGAACAAAGTTGAGTGACAAGTGAGTTCAAATCGAGTTCGTCATGAAGACGCCTGCTGTACCTTCGTGCTTTGGAGCCTTGGGTCGATCGGACATGGTGAAGCATGATGGTTTGAATGGGCTTTCTGGGTGCACGTGCGAATGCCTGGATGGGTTTCTGGACTAGTAAACAGAGCATTCAATCTTGAGCCTGTCATCAATCTCCCACGACCCTGGAAAACATTGGACCCTCAAGCCGCTATAAGACACCACGAAGAACCGTGCAAATTCGATGCCCAGACATGAAGGCAATCCCACGCAAGTCGCTTGAACTTCCCACGGCTGGGGAGCCCTTATGCGCCCATCAAAGACTCCAGGGAAACCCTAAGACATAAACCACTGCTCCATTGCCGGAGGAAGCCGTGCCGCCAGCACGCAAGATGCCCCCTCAGGTATTCTGTTTGTGCACACGTTTGACCTGAATTTAGATCTTTTTAGTTGTTCCGGCTTTCGCAAGGGTTTTGGGCTTCAGCGATGCGGCTCGGAATAGTAGCTGTACCCCAGCACATTTGTGGTGATAATCGACGTCTTCCAAGGTTTCCCAAAAAAACTTGCCCGTTGTGTTCACGATGCTGTCCGCCGGAATCCATGATTCCTGATTAAGTTTGAGAGATCTGAACTGGCCAACGCTCCTATGCCAACAACCCCAACTTTCGGACCCAACACAAACCAAATCTTAACCTCGATACGACCCCATGCACCGCACCAACTTAGCTTCAGGACTTAACTGGTAATTCAAAGGAACCTACCTAGGAGTTTGGCTGTAGCAGTGCAGCGCACAGCCTAGCCGCCTCCTCACCCCACAGCTCCCGCTGGAAGTGCTTGAAGCTTGCGACTAAAGCTCAAGTTTGCGGAGCCTCTTCGAGCTCTAAACCTCCAACCCTGCAGCGGCAAGCCCGAAAGAAGTAAGTCTAGTCCGTACCCCGCAACACCCAGAAACGACAAAACGTAAACAGCAAACCCATACCGCCTCAACCCCCAGCAGGCCCCGATTTGTAAACTCAAAACCCGTGAAGGGCGAGTCGCCGCCTGTGGCCTTTCGGCAAAAGGCACCTCCAACGCCTCTCGGCTGCCCATGTGGCTGGTTCCTCGAGTAGCTTGCTCTAGGCTTTGACCTGTGAGTGTTTCGACGGACAAGGTACTGCAGCGCCCGCTGCATCCTGTGTGTTGTCTGGTTTATTTGGCTTTGGAGCTGGTGCTGCGACTTGCGAGTTCAGGTTTGAAAGTTGGGTGCCTGCAGGCCGGTTGTCAAGCCCGAAAGAAGGTATTGATAACTTCTACCAGCACGGGATGGAACGAATGTCTCGGACAAATGTTCTTCAGTCAAGCTGTTCCAAGAAGTCGCACACTAGTTCGTGATACCCGAAGCCTGTCAACCGGCTCGACAGAACATCGAGAGAAGACCAGAAGATCCCCGAGCCTTCAGCCGAGGAGGCAATGTGCAGCTCTGTCGGAGGCTTCGATTTTGTGGATTTTCGTGCTTGAGGTTCAGGGGTAGGGGCTGCGGGTACACGTTGGATTCACCAGACCAAGGCCCTGCCGAAGTCGTTCTTTTCACAGGCATTACACGCCTTACTCGTTAGGTCACAACCGAGATCACCCGCCAGATCTTGAGTTTGAGTCTTCCGGTTGTTTAGGCTTGGGGAGTCCAGGGCTCTGTCTAGAACTCGAAGATAATGCCAATGCATTTTCGGTTTGAGACTGACTCCTTGTTGAACAAGTTGCGCGCTCTGGCATCACAACTCCTTTGCTTGGCCCTCTAAATCCAGACTCCCACAGAGCACTTCCAAAGTCTAAACCACAAGAACACAGGACAGTCTCCCAAATCGTACAAGCGCCCACCATTCAGTGCCTTACTATTGAGGCTTGAGGCTGCAGTCTTTCGGATGCGATGGTTCTTTTAGTATCCTGCTGCAATGATCGGGCCAGCAGTTCCCTGCAAGAAGGACGACCGTCGGCCAACAAAAGCACCTCCACCAGCGATCCAGCGAGCAGCTGTCTCAGACAGGGAGGGATAGTATCGGCAGGTGCTTAGGCAAACAAGGTCTGCTTGTGCGCATCACTCACAACAAATGGCTCAAGTAGCAATCTTGGTTCACTGTCACCTATGTCCCCCGAAAGAGCACCTGGCTAAGAGCTACTCCAGGAGCTCTGCAGCTCCCGAACACGCATCTCACTGCGGCGGGAAAACGCCCCGGGACTCTGGCGGCAAAACGATCTTTCGAGCGCAAACACGACGAGCCGCAGCCAAGAAGATGCACGACTGTGACGAAAGCAACATTTGTTGAGGCGGACACGCCCGGGACTGCGGCGGGAAGATGATGAATACGCACGGCACAAGCAATTTGAACAACATCGAATTGCGCCAAATGCTTCAGCTCCTTAGAGCAGTGGGATTCCGAGAACACAGCAAGGAGTTCGAGGAGGCGTTTCTGAATTGCGAAAATAGTTGCTGACCAAGGCCGAGGCGCCGCCGGCGCAGGCTGAAGCAGACTCGGTGAAAAGGGTAGGTTGAATTGACGGCTTGTGTTGCTGCACCCTTCCTCGAAGGGCTGAAAGGAGTCCATTGGTTGCTTCTGAGTGACAATTGAGGTTTTGTGGTTCGCTTGGAGGCTCGTGCGTACATGCGAGAATCTTGAAACCTAGCAACCTGCAAGTAGAAAGCCAGTCGCATTGGCATAACCGAGCCGCCAAACTATCCCAACTCAAGCACATGAAACGCTGAGCTTCAGCAACAGCAACCGGAGCTTGCCATCCTGAACCTGAAGAGTTTCACCAGTTGTGAACTTGAGGTAGGACTTCATTAAACCTGAGTTCCAAACAAATGGAATACCCCAGACATTATGTCAGCATAAACTCGCTGCAGAGGCTGAAACCCTAGACGTCACACCTTGTGCTGAACTTGAAACCACAAGCCGTAGATCCCGATCATCCTGAAACCGGAAACAGCACTCTGTACTCGGAGTTTTCGGCACAGTGTGGCCTCTTGCAGATCTGGCTTTCTGTTTGTTTTTCAGAGTTACGAGATCGGGTGAAGGTTCCTGCTATGAAACGATTGAATATATGTTGAAAGAGTCGACCTACCCAGGTTTCTGAGATGATCACGTGCTGTAGGCTTCAACGTGGCCCTTGAATTTGAGAGCTGCGAACAGAACGGACAACGTTCGAGAAGCCTTCCTGTAGAATGCCGTCTAGAGACTTCGGCGGAGTTCCGACCCTCTACTCCCTCCACTACAAAGCCATGCAGATGGCAAAACAGTAACCCTGGCGGTGCAAACTTTAAACTTGCGCCAGAGCTGCATGCAGGATCGTGCCTACCGAGCAGAGTCAGCGCAGGCGAGTGGGCGAGTGCATAAACCATATCCTGCACTGTTAGGTTGTAGTGAAAATGCTGCAACACGCTAAGGTTTGCAAAAATTTTAAGTCTGTGTTCGTTCCATGTTCTGTTGCCGTTGCCACAGTCCTGCAGAAAGGCCGGCAAAGTGCCGTATGCAAAACAAGTAGAATTTGTCGCGAAACAAGCGGCAAGTGGCGATGGATTGTAGAGGTGGGGTCGTTGAACCGCAGGAAAGTCGCAGTCGCGATGACAAACGACCTTCCATTCAGAACTACTGAGCGTAAGCGCATCATGTGCGCTGGAAGTGGCTGTACCTCCACCGCGGGCTCGAGCAATCCGCGTATCCGGGTCTTCGGATTTAGGTGCTTGGCTTTCAGCGCAGAGGTTCAAGGGTTAGCGGTGCTGCATATCGTGTAAGTACCATTCACCCAGCGTTTGGTAGGATCCTGTTAGGATGTAAAGCCTATTCTTGCCCCAGGTGAGACGCGGATGCTGCAGCCCCTTCGGTTGCTCAAGCGAGGCATAAAAGTTAGCTTGGGTAGTGTTCTGTGTGGTTTAAGGGTTATCCGAAACCCTTGCATGGTAGCGGAGCCCTTGGTCTAGAAGGCCTTGGGTTCACCACCAGCGGGTCGAACCGCGGTGGGCACCCAGCGGGCCAGCCCCGCGGGTGCAGCGCTTCGCGGGCCAGCCCCGCAGGCGCTAGGGGGTGCGGGTTGTCCCGCCCTCCTTCAGGGAAGCGGTTAGCACCGCTCCCTGTTGCCACCACGGCGGGTGGCAAGGGAGGCAAGGGCTCTAAGAAGGGCAAGCCTCCAGAGAAGAAGAAGAAAAACAAGCGGGGACCAGGTCGGCTGAAGCGACCGCCCGCCGCGAACAGCGTGGACAGGCTAAGCGCCTGGCCTCCGCCCTTGATAGGGAGGAGGCCGAAGCGAGCGGAGACTCGGAAGCCGACGAGCCCAGGGGCCAGGGCTCGTCATCGGCAGCGGCCCCGCGGCGAGTGGTGTTGACATACACCCAGGCCGAGGCAAAGGCTAAGGCCAAGGCGGAGGCCCGGAAGAGGCCGATAAGGCTGGTTGAGGCCAAAGCTGCGGCCCAGCCAGAGAGGATCAAGTGGAAGAAGGAGCGCAAAAGGCGCAGGAGGAGATCCCACGCTCCAAGGGTGACCCTCAAATCGGTTTTAAGGGAACCAGCTCCTATCCGACTTCGGTCGGTAGGCCGACCGGTCCAAAGGGCCAGGAAGAGGTCGGGGGAGCTTAAGGAGCTGCTGCATCGCCGAGTCCCTTCGGCGGAAAGCAGGAGTGGACGAGGCGTGTTCCTCCTGTGACGAGAGGGTCACGAAGTACCGGCCCTTAGTGAGGCGCCGTGTGCTGAAGCGCTTCTCGGGGCCAGAGCTGCGCAAAAGAGTCGAAGAAGCCCTGACCGCCAAGGAGGCCCCAGAGAAGGAAGCCAGTCAGGAGGAAGGGCTCGGAGCCGGACTTCGATCCACGGCGGAGGCCCATAGGGGCCTGGTGGACACCCGCCAACTGGGCAAGCCAGAGAAATTCTCTGGAGAGCCGGCGGCCTTTGAGGATTGGTCGTTTGTGCTGGAGGCCTATATGTGCTTCCAGGCGCTCTTTGAGCGCATCCGGTGCTCCGATGTGCCGGTCCTCCAGGCCAGCCTCAGCCCAGGGGAGGCGGAGCTGTCGACGCAGCTCTTTTATACCTTGGTAATGCTCCTCCAGGGCGGGGCGCTGGACATAGCCCAGAACACAGACCTGGGCAACGCCCTGGAGGTTTACAGGAAGCTGGTGAGTGAGTACCGGCCCCGGTTGGCAAGCCGCTTCGTGGGGACACTCACCCAGCTTATGAGCCACAAGTTCACGGCCAGCCTCGAGGCCGAGATCCCCTTCTTCGAGAAGCTCGTGCGAAGGTACGAGGCCGAGACCGGCAAGCAGCTTGATGACACAATCAAGCTGGGGATCATTATCAATGGCCTCCAAGACGAGTCCCTCAAGCAGCACGTGGTGAGGAACTCAGCGAGGCTCAAGACATACCAGCTGCTCAAGGACGAGCTCTTAGAGGTGGCTCGAACGAGCCGAGTGCTGGCCGAGCAGCCGGTGCCGATGGACATGTCGGCCCTTCCAAAGTGGAAGCAGGGGCAAGGACAACGCTGGGAAGGAAAAAGGGAACAAGGGCAAGGGAAAGGGCGGTAAGCAAGGTGATTCCCAAAAGCCCCAAGGTTCCCAAGGCGGGGGTCAAGGCCAAGGTAAAGGCAAGGAGGTTGTGTGTTGGTACTGTGAAAAGAAAGGCCACACAAAGGCCGAGTGTAGGAAGAAGCAAGCTGATGATAAGAAGAAGGGTTCTAAGGGAAACGGCGGTAAGCCCCGCAAGCCTCATGCGGCAAGCCCCGCTGAGGAAGAGCCCGAGCCCATGCTTGCAAGCCCCACCTTGGCCGAGGAGCGCGACTACGTGGCGGCAGTGACGCTGCCTCAGGAGGCCCAGGGTTTCAAGGGATATTCTGGTTGATACGGGGGCAGGGTCACATTTGTTTACTAAAGGGTTTGATACTTC
>CAJNDV010033296.1:67401-88879 GCA_905221635.1 Symbiodinium sp. CCMP2456
TTTAAGGGTTATCCGAAACCCTTGCAGATCCGGTTCCCACCAGGTCAGCACACAAAACGAGCAGCTGCTTACTCATTGCTCAGCTACAACGGTGCATTCAAGAAGATCTTGAAGTTGAACTCCTCGATACCACTCTTTCAGTTCAGTACTCAGATATCTAAGGCGTTGCACATGGTGTCCCCGAAAGCACCACCCGTCCGTGCAGCCGAACCTGCCGGGAGACATGCGGTGTCGGCCCCAGACTTTGGGCTTTTGGGGTTGGAGTGTCAGTATGACAGTGCAGCTATGGGGGCTTTACCAAATTGCCGTGAGTTTGCATGCATAAGGTGGCAACATCTGTAACAGTGGTAGAATGTTCGCAACCTGGAAGCAATCCCTCACAACATGGCTTTGCCGCCGGACGGCCATTGAACACACGATCAGACATGTTTCGATCCTGCACCATCAAGGCCCTTCTTTACATCGCATACCTTGCTCCGTTTTATTGGGAATTCAAGAAATCTGGTGGGCTGTAGGACTCGGGATGTTCGAGGGGCAGTTCCAGCTAGAAGATACATATTCCTTGAGTACCCCCATCTGTCCAGTTCTATGTACGTTTCATCCGGATGCCTCTTCGATCGTCTTCATAAACTCAAGAAATCCCCTACACCTTTGCGCCTAAGACTTTCAGACATTCTAGCGGCGGGTGGTTTGTGCCTCCAAAACCAAAGCGACTTGAACTGGTGGCTTGATTCTCCAGCATTCCAGTTGATGCGGAGTTCACATAAGGTTCAGGGTTCGCAGGCCAGCTTAACAAGTCAATGTGGAACCTAAGAAGCGCCACCCAGACTGCACGCTACAGACTAGGACAGGATGGTGCTCCCGTGTTAGCTTATGACTAGCATCCCCAGTTCAAGGTGTTGGGTTCATTCACGATCCGTGAACGTCTCTGATCCGGTTGAGTTAAATGCTCGTCTTGCGAAACCCTAACCTCGACATGTGGTGCATACCTCAAGACTTGATAAAATTCCGAGAGGGGGCCTCGTGAAAGTTTAAGGACACACGATATGCCCTGCAAGCTCTCAAAACTTACAATGCAGCAGTGAATGGAAGACTTTCCACCCCAGTTTCCGAGGCTCTGTCAAAGGGTTGGGCTGAACACGGGAATTAAGTTCACAGGACATAGGAAACAGATTTCGAGCCTGTACGAAAGCCATCAAACCCTAAACCCGCTCGTGCCAGAGGATGCTTGGATGGGTATACGATTGTGTTCCCAATGTTCGGACTTTTGGAAATTCGTTCCTTCGAGTGTTATGACATGAAAACGTGTAGGGTTGAGGCGTTGGTTGGTACCCTTCGGTGCCGACGGTCGGCAGAGATTGTCCCACTCGTGAGCTTGTGCCATTGTGCCAGTGATCTGAAAACGTTCCGAGGCTTGTTTGCAGGTTTCTCGCCGAGGGCGCAATCTTGGGATTCGGGCTTCCGTCTGCAGGGCGCAAGCATGATACGCATCTTGGAGAATTGCAGGCAATATCTTTAGATCTTGTGCTGAGGATTGTGTTCAAGCAACGTAGCACATACATTCCGATGCAACGTGGGGGTTGATCCGGGCCATGATTGCAGCAGTTAGTGTCCTTGGATTGCTTCGTATGAAGCTTGGCATCATAACACGCACTCGTACAACCATGATACTTTCGGGGCAGAGGTTGTAGCTGTCTCTCGGCCGGCAAATGTTGCTGTCTTGCCCACACGATTCCTCTCCTGCAGGCGCCAGAGATGACTCCGCTGGCAGCAAGCCAAGTTCCCAACATCCCTCCTCCGCCTGCAAAAAAACCTCCACCACCAGTGCCGCAGCAGCTGGAACAGCCAGCAAGCACCATCCAAGTTTCTCGCTGGCGTAGGGCTGCAGCTCGAGACCCCCATCCAGCATGAGGCATAAGTGAGCCCCGTTGAAATCCGCAGCGAGACTGCGCAATGCCAATTTGGCCAACATTTTAAGTCAGAGATGATTTTTGGCGCTTCTGGCAGCATCGGCTGGTGACGCTGATTGCTGCCGGGAACTCAGTGAGCAGGAGGCTCTTTGTTATCCTACTGGGAAAGACTTTGAGGAGGCATGCAATTCCAGAAGAGGGAAAATTTTGGAAGGACTATGTAAGACGCAAGCGCGCCTTTTGGATTTGGCCACTTCCCGAGAAGGGCCCCAAGCTTTCTTGAGAGCCTGAACCTTCAACCGCCTCCGAAACATAGGTTCCAAAAGCAACACAACCGTGATCGCGCTCTTGCTTCCCAGGTCGGATGCCTTCTGAGGCTGTGAGAGAGCCACCTGGGATTCTAGATTGCGAGGCTTAGTGCTTGTGCATAACACTTTCATGCTTAGGGCTCTAGGGCTCTTTGGAGAGCTTTGGGGCGTCGACTGTGTGGACTCTGGACTTAAGAGGGTCTAGCTTGCAAAGCTTCTGTAGGCGACCTGACGTCTGTGGGGAGCGAGGGAACAATACCTGGACCAGTATGTTGAAGCTTCCATGCCGTTTCTGTCACCCGCAACGTGAAAAGTTCTACAGATGTTGGGCGCAACTTCGCTTATTTGGATGGACCAGAACCAAGAGGTTCGGTTTGGCAGATGTCGGCATGTTCTTGCAAACCGCACGCGAATGTCAAAGCCCCACCCGCTGGCATGCAGGATTGATTCCTGAAGCCCCAGCCCGAAAGCACGTTTGAACTAGTCGGAATTTAAGATAGGGGCTTCCAGCTACCTTTTTGCCAACAGACCCGCTGTCCGGGCTCCATCCCAGAATGAGCCTCAGATGCGTTAGGGGTTGTTTGCTTGCTACTGCCTTGAACCTGGTTCTGAGCAAAGAGCCACGAGACCGTGACGGGAGTTTGGCAGCGCTTGGTTAAGGGCAGGCGCTGCGTTCGCTGTGCGCGAATACCCGAGGGCCAGAAAATTTGAGAGTGTGAGCGGGGCTACTTGGATGCTTTGAGGCCTTGGATTGGAGAGCACCATCATACTATATGATCAACGCGAGTGTTATGGCAAACATTGCCAAATCTTTCTTTGAGGAATGTTACTGTCGAGGAGTTTAGATTTTGCCTCGTGCCAGATGGGCTTTTGCTGCTTTCGAACAGGTTTCGGGAGTATGGGTTCGGCTTTCTTGGGTCAGACGTTGCGTCTCGGAGATCTCCCTGCTATTGATGGATGTCGCAACTCACGAACCTGAGCCCCAAACCCTTCTAGGCTCATTCTCGAACTCAGGAAACACCCCAACACATCGGAAGCCCTGCAGATACACTGTCCCCCACGCAGGGGCATGAAGACATCTGTCGCGAAGGTCGCGTGCCACTCGGGCGTCCATCGAATCTAATCTGTCGGTGTGCCATCAAAGCGAGAGCAATGACAAATCTCAATCCGGCTTGATCCATGCATAGATGCATTGCTACATGAGTTCCAAGCATGTACTTGCTGCATGCATATACATGCTTCAGGTGAGTCTGTCTAAAACCTAGTAAATCAATGGCCAACAACAAGCACCAAATTCACAACAACGCACGGAATCCGGTCCACTGCTTTGCCATTGATGTTTTCTTGTGCGAATTGTTGCGCCGTCTTGATGCTGACATTGCAGGTACTAGAGCACGAGGTGGTGCTCCCGAGACTTGTTTCGCAAGAGCAGTTGGCACAGTTGTTTTCATTTTGCGACAGTCACGAACCTCTTGCACGATCAGCCACTTAGTCGCTACCACGACATGTTTGCCACAAGAGTGCGCTGCGGAGCACACGCAGCTGTTGCCTGCAATGGCCACGCAAATGCCTCAGGCACATTTCTTGCACACGATATAGCCTTTGCAGTTGACTTGGCACGGTTTTCCTTGCGTATGTATTTGCAGAAAGAAAACCAAGCTGGCCATTGTTGTACGAGCTTTCTATCTAAGAACCTTACCTGACTCAGAACCCTGTTGAGCATGATTACATGAACTGAAATAACGGTTTTTACAAAAAATGACATGTAGAAACGTTTGTCGAAATACTTAATAAATATGTTTCTTTCAGTGGTGGTGGTAGTAGTAGTGGTAGTAGTAGTAGTACATAAATTTTCTGAGAAATGGAATCTTAAACACTAAAATACGAACGATCTACTCCGGAGAACAAAACACTAGAGTTCATCTTACTTTTTGAACCCACCTCCCCACGGCAGCCTGCCCAAAAAAATTCTGGAATACATGGAGCAGGAGACGTGCTCTCCCGAGTCTCATGCCCCTAGGTTTCCTGGATTTTTGAGCCTGAGGCGTTTGCCCGTGAATTTCGTTCCAAAATTCTCGGTAAATTTTGTTGTAAAAGATGCTGCTTCGCGAGAACTCAAATTTTCAAGAAATGCTAGGACGGTCCGTCTCTGGAACATTTCATGGACGCGAAATTTTTGCTCTTGTATCCTACAGCCATGGTCCGCTATTTGTGTTTGTGCGATGAGTTCAAGTATCTAAGCAACCAAACTGCAGGAAATTTTGTTCGGCTCTCCGATTTTATCTCTCTCTCTCTCTCTCTCTCGCTTGGTTTTTCGGATTCTCTTCTCTTTTTCTCGGGTTTCTGAGATTGTCTTCTCTTCTTCTGATTTTCTCTATTTTTTATTTGGGTTTTTCTCACTCTTGGATTTCATTCTATTCTTCGGTTTCTTCTCTTATCTGTCCAGGTTTCTTCTCGAGTTTTCTTTTCTCTCTTAGTTTCGCGAATTCTCGAATGGGTTTTTTCTTTTCGTTTCTCGGATTATCTGTTGCCCCTGATGTTCTAGGATTATCGGATTCTTGTCTCTTTCCATTTCTTTGATTTTCTTGTCTCGACCGGTTTCTCAGAATCTTCTCTCGAACAGAAGGAAGACTTCTAGGATTTTATTCTTCTACTGGTTTTTCATTCTCGGATTTTCACTCTCTCGATTCTTGGATTCTCTTCCGTTTTCTTGTCTTTAGAGTCTCTGTTATTTGGAATGTGCATGCTTCTCCTTGTTGCTCGATTTCTCGAGTATCCTTTTTTTCCGATTTCTCGGAGATGGCTGGCCCAATAAGTTGATGGTGATATGATCTGCAGCGCTTTGTCCCCTCGAAACCAGTTCAGCGACCGGTTCGTGCTAGAAGGAAGGCGCAGATGGCTATTTGCGTGTCAAATGCGATGTAACACTGAAGGATCCAAGGTAGCCCGCTTGAATGGTGGAACCGGTTTGGTGAAGAGGTTCGAGAACCAATATGGGTCGACCTTGTTTATGATGAGGAATCTGAAACATGTGAGCCGGAATATGAACATGGAGGGTGTCAACAACCTTTTAAAGACAAGCTCACGGACCGCCGTGTAGTGCTGGGTGTTCAGCGCCTTTGTCCAGAATGTCTCCACGTTTCATTTTTTTGGCACCACTCACGTCATATTTCGCCGACATGGCCAAAATGCATTCGGCAATTAGAGGCGCCGACGAGATGTTGACACAGTCAGACGACCAATGAACTGCTGCCTGGAGAGCAAGTCCTCTAGAATCGGGTTATGCGCCAAAGGCATTCCTAACGCAACTGAGTCTATCGGATGATTTTGGCTACTAGATAATTTCTCGAGCCATGTCAAAAGGCCGCCCAAAGGTGGTTTCAAGATGCCAAGCACAACCCGTCAAAGGAAAGAGCTACAAATAAAGACTCCAGACTCTTTATTATTATTATATATAAATGAATCATGAAAATCTTTGATTTACAAAAATAAATTGAAATAAATCAAAAGAATTTATATAATATTTCTTTTATAAACTTGAAAATTAAAAATCTGTCGAAAAATAAAGAAAAATTAAGAATTATTGTTTTCTTTATGATGAATATAAACAACTTCTTGATGAATATATATCTTTTGGAATTTAAATATTTGAATCTATTATTTTCTATTTTTTTTATTCAAGAAAATATATTTTAAGACGAAATTTCTTCATCGATTCTATCGGAAGGTTACGATTATGAAATATACTATATTTTTCATCTTCGGATTTTTTAGATATTCGTCAGAAATTATTAGTGTGGAAAATATCTTAATATTTAATTTTCGATTTCTAAATTTAGATTAGATAAGTGTTTTTTTTAAAAAAAATCTCTCAAATTAAAACGATAAAGAAAGAATTCTTATTATTTTCTTCTATATGTCTTTCTATATATTTTCGTTTTTTGATTTTTCTTTTTCGAAGGATGATTTATATATTAAGTACTAACATATCTTCGGAGGGTAGGATTATATTATATATGGGAGTTTCAGAAAATTAGGGTACTTTATTTTGGGGTCCTTATAATAAGGATCCTATTATTTAGGGTACTATATTAGGGTCCCCTATTTTCGGAAACCCCCATTTTATATTAAGAAATTCATATAATAATAGATTGGTTATAATTTTGAATTTTGAAAGTTCAAGTATCATAAATAGTGAAATTTTGATTCCTTGATGAATATAAATAGATTTACTTGAAATTTATATAAAATATATTTTTTCGAAAATTTATATAAATGGTTTTATTTTAATTAATGAATAAAATTCAAACAATAATTATATTTATGATTTTGGAATGATATTATAGTGAGCTTGAAATTGATATTCTATTAAATTATTTTAAAAACAGACTTTTTTATTTTAAATATTGCTTAATAAAATGATTTTCTTTTTTATGAAATTGAATTATATTTTAATTTTTAGAAATATCTGAATTATAGAAATAGATTCTAAGATTTCAACATAAAAATTATTAAAAATCTTAATTATTGAATTAAATTTATGGAAAAGATTTATTTTAATTAATTATTCCAATATATTTTCTTTATACTTCATTGATTTGGTTATCTAAATTATTTAACTTTTTTTTGGAAGTAGGATGAAGGCATATTGTCTTTAGTTTCATTGGATTGTGCGAAAGCATATTATGAAATGTTCTTTTATGAGCCGTGGTTGGCTGGAGCGTGAAAGTCGTTGGAAAATCATTGAATCGTGCTATTGTCTTGTATTTAATTGATTTTAATAAATAGATCTATATTATCTTCGCCCTACACGTAATTCTTTTTTGGACGAAAACACGAATTGAAAATAAAGAAAATATATTGCTATAGAAATGTTTTTAAATTTCTTTGATCATATTATTTGAAAAGTTATTTCTTTATGGTCATTTAATTGGGGCTCGCACGATGATGTATATTGAATTCTTTTCTTCTGGTCATGGTTTCTTATAATCAAAAAAAAAAATATTCTGGAGAAATAATTTTATTTCAATTCATGAAAATAAAAACCAAACAATAGCTATATTTTTGATATTTGAATGATATTATTGAAGTTGATTCTGAAATTGATATTATCTCAAATTTCAAGGGGAAAAAAACATTTTTTATGATAAATTTATCGCCTCATTAAAAAAATATATATATTTATAATGGGCTTGAATAAATTTTAATTTTTCGAAGTAGCTGAATAATCAATAATATTTTTAAAAAATCATGAATGGAGGTTTTTGTTGCATTTTCATCAGTAATTGAAATGGTATCATTTTTTTAGAATGTCGAATTTCTTTCAAATTTCAACAAAATATGCAGGCAAAGGAACAAGTTGCTTATTGCAGCATCATTTGACGGCATTTTTTTACCATTTGGCAAATGGCCAACAAAAATAATTGAGAAGTAAAACAAAAACAAACTTTTAATGATTCCTGTTACAATATTTTTCTTTGCTTTTTACGCCGAGAAAGAACGAGTAGAGTTTACGCCGAAAACGCCACGACTCTGTCCATCAAAATTAAAGAACGATTCAATTGAGGTTCACTTCTGCATTCTTTTTTTTATTTTTCTTTTCTTTGTCCAGCTCATTTCTGAAGTTTTTTTTTCTTGTGGTTTCGCGAATTCTGCGGTTTTTTTTTCGTTTCTCGGAAATCTTTTTCCAAATAGCCATTTTGAAATTTTTGCTGAAAGAAATATCCGCATTTTGCGGGTTTTGTTTTGAAATGGATTTTATGTTGGTTTCTGCATTTCGTTGGACTCTTCCACAGAAATTGAAATACTGTTATGTTTGTGTTCATTACATTCGATAAATACAAAACAAATTGGACTGGGCATTTGCAATTCATTGGTTTTGGTTTCCACAAAATAGAAATGCCACAAATCTTGAGTTGTTCAATTCTTTCAATGATGATTGTCATTTTCATGGTGTGATTCATTGGGACATTTAAGAATTACATTTTTTTTCAGTTTTTCTAAGCCAGTTTCAATGTTTTATGCGGTGATGAATATCGAATTTCAAACATCAAAAAATTTTCATGAAGTTTTTGGCACGAATGACAAGTTGATGTTCTTTTTTGGATTTTGAATTTTGATATTTGGTGTTGAAGTGATTCTTATATATATTGACCCCTCTAACTCTTCATTTAAAAAAATTGTAAATTCATATCGAACAGAAATATTCCCCAAATTTATTGATATTTGGACAGGAAATGTATTTGAATGAAAAAAACAGAAATTATTTTTTTTGATTATGTTAATCCTATCGATTCTCAAACCAATAAATACATGCAAATAAGCAAACTTACCCAAAAACATAAAACAGAATAAAAAAATGTGATTCGGGAATCAAACAAAATAATTCACGTAATTTCCAACTGTTTTGAAATATGTTCTTTCCAATTATATCTTTTCAATTCATTTTCTTGGCTAACAAATCGAAGATATCCACGAATCCCACCTTCGGCGCTGGCAAGGGCCAATGGCGTCAGCAGACTTCATTCAGTCTGCAAACCTTTCTAGGGACGAAGAAAGCCCGAATTTTCACCACTACCCTAGGCCGTTTGGATCTCAAAGCTGCGAAATACGTTCTCCAAGGATATAGCCAATGAAATTCAAGAAAGGAGTCACGCTAACAGCCGGAATCCATGCCTTTGGCTTTGACGTGCCATTGCCAGCCAAGAATGCATCTCAACCTTACGCGGCGGAAATGCTCGCTGTTGACAGGCACTTGAAGCTTATGCTTCACCTGTGATCCGAATGTGTCTGTGCACATCCATGGTTTCTGAAGCTTGCTCTGAAGATTGTTGGCACTGGTGCAATCAAGTGGGAAGCCTCATTCTCCTCAGCTTTCAGAGCAAAGTACTCTGCCGAAGGCGTCTCGCTTATTCAAGCGCCCGTGCACTGCAGTAACAGCAGCCAGGCCGATACTTTTAGGCAAGTTCCTATGCTGCAACCACTACTGCTTGTTGCTGCTCATTTTTTCGGTCCATAAATCAAAGAAATCAAAGAAGTAACATTCGGCGAACGAAATGCTGCCCGTTTGCTTTCGCTGGGAACGGTGTTGTCAGCTCCCACTGTGGCAGCTACAAGGCTCTTACGGCACTTTCGGAGCTGGCAAGGGCCAATGGCGTCAGCAGTTCCGTCAGTTTGTGTCCAAACCTTCCGAAGAAACGAAAGCCCGAATCTTCATCACTACCGTGGCCCGTTGGGATCTTAAGCTGCGAAACACATTCTCCAACGATATAGTCAATAAACTTCAAGAAAGGAGTCACGCTAACACCCGGAATCTATGTCCTGGCTTTGAAAGCTGCAATTGCCAGCCACGAATGCATCTCAACCTTTCTGCCGAAGGCGTTTCGCTTTCATTCAAGCGCCCGTGCACCGCACACGGCACACCTTTTTGACGCACCACTAGAAGCCGAGCTGTCCAGGCCAAACAAATTAATTTGTTTTCAACCAGGCACAAGGAAACGAATGTTGCAATATGTCCCCTTTCTCGTTCCCAACCTGAGAACGAATTTTTGGCAAGTTCCCATGATGCAGCAATTGGAAGTGTGCAACGAGCACGCAGTGCTATTGTGCGTTCCCGTCAAGCTTCACTTGGAGGGCTATCGCGGGCGTTCTAAGACAGCGGCGGCTGTCTGCTCAAAGTCACGTTTGCGTGAAGAATGCTTCTGGTGCTTGGCCCGATTCCCGGTCCCTGACTTTGGTAATTCAAATCACTCATCATTAACAATCTATTTCTGTTGGGCTTGAAACTGGCACAACTGCGGTAGTTGCGTGCAGGTAAAATGTGGATGTACTCGATCCCCAAAATTGTCAGGGTGGACCGTGACTTCTGCTGCTCCTTCCCTCGGGAGGGTGTTGAAAGTTTCCAGAATTGGCAGCCACAGGGCTTGTTTCGAGACATAGGTCAGATTCTTTGATAGGCATTTCAGTTTTGAAACTTTAATGTGAGGGGCCCCAAAGTCTTGCAAACGGGCGTAGCAAAAAGTTGTTTGGAGTTCCACGGCTTCAGAGCTGTTCGAGGTAGCAACTAAGGAATCGGCAGTTTAACTTGCTGGGTGGCAGCTACAAGGCTTGTTTCGAGACATAAGTCACGCAGCGGTTGTCCGCTCAAACTTCGATGCTGGAAAGAAATTGTAGAGTAGGAATGCCTTTGGCGCATGAACCGGTTCCGGTCCGTGAACTTGGTAATTAAAATGAAGCTGGCTCAACTAAGACAGTCGTTGCGCACAGATAAAATGTGGGAGTATCCGATTCCAATGTGCTTGCAAACCGGCGTGCGATCAAAGCTGTTTGGAAAGCTGCCGAGCTGTTCGAGGGAACAACTGAGGAGCTTAATGCTGGGCCGCAACAATTGCAAGCCAGGAAAAGTCCATCGGGGCCAAGGCGTATTTGACAGCACCCAAATTTTTGCAGCATGTGCAAAAATTGTTCCGGGATTCATGACAGCCATTGATAATTGCCCCGGTGTTTACTTCATAAACCATGTCATTTGACTCCTTCAAATTAAATAATGATGTTCGACTTAAAAGAATTGGAACATTCGGGGATCATGCAAACAACAAAAAAATCAAGAACACAGTCAACAGCATAATACGTTCGTTGCCATTTTAAAATGTTTTCTTTCATGTATTCGGCAAATAAAACTCCTTTGGCTAGCCATTTCCAAGAATAGGAAAATCTTCAGAAATCCACCATCAAAGAATAGCAAGCACAAGATGCATACATTATAAATATCAGAAACCTTAAAAACAAGAAAACGGCAAAGAATCCCAAAATCGAATTTGAGAATGCGAAACCACAAAAAAAATCCTGAAAGCTTCCTTATTCATAAAAATATTTTTTTATTTTGGAGAAATAGATACGCTTGAATTTATTGTTGCAAAGGTCATTGTTGAAAAAAAAATATAGTGAAACCGATCATATACTTAAGAAAAAAATATATTCAGCCGATAAGAAAACAATCATCTTTGAATCAATGATGTCGACTATTAAACGAGAAAATCCGAAAATTTTTGATATATTATATATATATTTTTTTTAAATGAACCTAGTATTTCAAGAATATATAAATTGCATTTTTTTAAAAATTTATTTTTTAGATAAAAAATATCATTTACAAGTAAAGTAAAAACCTAATAATTTTTCTAAGAATAGTTTTTAATTTAGAAAGTAACGAAGAAAATTCAAATCAATATTTAACAAAGAAGAATAATTTTTTCAATCAAATTTTTATTCACAAATCAGAATCTATTCAGAATATAAAAGATAAAAAATTATACCAATACTTCTTTAATTCCTTTCGAATAATAGACTAATAGGCCCAGAAGCTCACATCAAAATTTAAACATACCAGCCGCCGGCTTAAATTCTTAGTCAACATCACTTAAAAACCGCGAGGCAGATTCATTTTCAATAAAGTTTGAATCGCCGAGCAATATTTTTTTCTTCACTCGAGCCCACCGGCTCCAACATCTCTATTGAAACTTATAATAATAATAAGTAATGAAATAAGCCCAAATAATGCTTCATCTATCTACCTTAGATCAGTTTTATCTGCTAAAGTTGAATAAATAGAAGCAACATAACTGGTCAAATAAGATTCTTAATTATTATATTTCTGTAGCTTTATCGATATATATATATACATATGATATCTTTGGTTCGCGTTGCAAACGCATAGGTGAATACACTCATACTCATGAGGATTGTCGTAGCCCTGCCAACCTCTTTGAGAGATTGCGGGCCACGGAGTCTAAGGAATTTATTCTCGCCGGCTCTCTTACCAGCCTTCAAAGTGCCAAGTCTCATTTGTCTTCCTCCTCCTCTGAGCCACCGTCGGAGACCAGGGAGGAAAGGCTTCGACTGGACCAATGTTTGGCAGCTGCCTGGATAGCCTCCTCACTGAGACCTTTGTCCTGACATCTTACGGCCATGTTGGACAGTTTGGATACCCGAAGTATGCCAGGTGGGCATCGCCGCAGACGGCAGCGCTCTCTCTACCAACGCTGCCAAACCTAGGACCTAGAGCGTGTCGCACCTGCTTGCATTCGACTATGCCTGCAGTCCCTCAGTCCCGTGTAGTCCTTGCCACCGAATTTGGCGATCTCGCCCAGCATGTTGTCCACAAGCACGTCCATGCCTTCCAAAACATGCTCGAAGCCACTGACCTGCAGCGCATTAGGACGAGCACCGTCGGGCAGAGTGCATCGTGCAAACTGCATGAGAAAACCATCACCGGGCTAGCAGCTAGCAAGACAAGAGTGACGGAATGTTGTCTGAAGTGCGTGCAGTAGGATTACGCTCCTGGCATGGATTGGAGTCCCTCGTGACAGCAACCTCATGCAATGACCTACCCCAAACCTCTTGACTCTTAACATCTAAACTTGCGCAAGCTGGCAGTCATCTCTCGTTTGAAGTCTCAAGACATAGAAAACCGAGATAAAGACGGACCTGCTGGAGCTTCTTCTTGAGGTCGTCCTTGGAGACCACGCCGTCGCCATCGGCGTCCAGGGCTTGAAAGGCCTCGGGCTCGATGGGCTCCTCCCCACTGCTCAATCCCAGCTCCTTCCTAGGCGAAGCGGAGACATTGGGCGAGGACTTTGGGACTTTGAGGCGTTTAGGGCCTACTGTACCTGCTGTTCTTGGGTTTAGAGCTGCTTGAAAAAGGGTACAGACTCAGACCCTAACTAAACTTGAAGGGGCCTCGCCCGAAACATCCTGATCCCTAAATCCTATTCAACGCAGCCAATTTTACTGACGAGTTGGTGGCGAAATGTTGCAGATCGCGGACCGAGCTTCCATATTTTGGTCCAGAGCTGCATTGCCTGGGCGGAACCCAGATTTCACCAAATCGGAAACCCGATCTGGTTGGGTGGGAGCATCGTTAGTAGGAAGACCTATTGAGGCGACAGGCTGGCAGCTCCCGTGCTTTCTCTTACAGAAGTACAAAGAAAAAACGCCCTCTGCCTCGTTTGCAGTCATCACAACTTTAAACGAAGCCAAACTGCGAAAAAAGTCAGGAGCAGAGAGTGAACAGGCCTTCCCGAGTCCGGCTCGGGCAACTTTTCCGGATGATCTTCAAAATACTGGCCAATGCTGGGCGCGTCGCGCTTGCGCCAGAAATCTACGATGCTCGCGACCTGCTGCAGAATCAGCGTATTCCCTCCTACAAGTTCTTGCTTGCATGCACATCTTGCCAGCCTTGTAGATCCTTGTCTCAACCAGCGCCTCCTTGGCTATGTGAGTCACATAGCCGTCCGCATCCAGTTCGACCCCATCATCGTACTGCCTTTGTTGGTGAAGGGAGCAGTGTATACAGCGCAAGTCTGTGTTCCACTTCCCTCTTTCAGGTTTTCTTGAAGACAGCATGTTGGGACCTGCAGGTGGCATGACATATGAAGAGTTGGTGGGGTTGGTTGCAACGTGGGGAGCCTAGCTGTACCCCGGCAACGGCAGATTTTTCCTGAGCAGGATTCCGAAATCCACCCCAAGCATGAACTCCGATGAAAGTTTCAGCGGAAAACACGGCGGAAGGGGTGGCTGTCCACCCGAAGGTTTGAGAAAGCTCTGGATATGGCCGAGAGCTCATAGTCTGTTCATTCTCCAAAGAGAGACTAGGATGAGGCGGGGGTGGAGGAAAAGTCTGATCTTACTCTGTATTGGGCCCGCTTGTTTTGAGATTCCAACATTCTCCAGGCTGCATCCACCCTGGATTCGGGGCACCGAAGGTCTCCCGTAGGCCCACCCGCAAGACAGAGCCCGGAACCGGGATCACTAGGATCTGCTTCGCCTCCTCGATCTCAGTCTGAAGGACCTCCGCAAGAATCCTTATTTAGCTTGTCCTTTCGGCTGGCACAAAGGACCTCCTCGACTGAGTTTTCATGCTAAATGCGCCTCCAAATTTATGTGCTCGTCCTCTTGGTACTCCCTTCCGCCCCGGATGTTCCCGCCCTTGAGCAACGCACAATCGACATATCCTCAGCCAAAAGATGAAGGATGTGGGGGTATTGATTTCAGACCTGGGTTTAGAGAGTTCATGTGTGTGGTGTGTTTCCGTCTACACGAGGCTTAAGCGAATAACCAACCCTTTTGTCGCTCCAAGTCTCTTTCGCCCAATGGCATGTCCATGTTCAGGGCATCACGTATCCTCTGCTGGTCTCTTGCCAAGTTTAGGGTGCATGCGCAGTTTGGGGTTTTGGGCCAATTGTACAGGATCTCGGTCGGGTTCGTTCGCTAGGCTTACGGTTAAAACTTTACGTCAAACACCCTCGGTCCCAAATGCTCAAGATGATCAATACCAACCAAGGAGCCGAGACAGCAAATATGTCCCCATGGAAACTCGCTGGCCTCTTGCCTGGAGGTGCAACACTCCCGAGCCAAAGGCTTGCTTTGGGAGTGTGAGATGACGTCAAGTCGCACAGTCAAAGGTGTCAAAAGCAACACCGGAAACTTCTGAGTCCCTGAACGCCATGTCTGAAAGAATACCGAAAGCCTCTGCAAACCTCAAGGCCCTAGGCCCGAAGCGCCGGAAGCCCCGACGAAGTCCCGGCCTGGACGGAGGTCAAGGGGCGATAAGTGCTCGGCACCTCAAGGCAGGATCTTGAAGTAGTGCTTGCGGCTTTGGAGCTTTTGAAGTTCCCCTAGCCCTAGTCTTTGCTGTGACATGCTGTAACGGAACTAGCTGTCTGCTAACTTGACCAATCTACCATTGAAAAGAGTCACGACTCCCTTCAGCAGCACAGCTTGCACCAAGAACATGTGCCCGGCCCTAAGCCACCTTGGCCAGTTCGGTCCTCCTCAAAGGATCCAGAACTTTGTAGGCCTCTTCCGCTACGCGCTTCCTGGGTTGCGCTCATCTCGTGACCAAAAGGGTGCATGTTCTGGATAAGCCCAATGGGTACCAGGTCATCCAAGTCTCAAGGCCTCATCGGGCGGCCAGTCAGCCACATTGACGATCTCGTACTCAATAGCTGGCGAGGTGCTGGAGGCACTCGGCCAAGAGATGTCAAGGATCACGGCCTGGCCGTCGGTCACATCAGTTCGTGTTGCATTTTCAAGAAGGACTGTTTTGATTTGGGCTTCACAATACAAATCATAGAAAAAGATGTGCCAGAGTGGCAGTGCTCTCTGCTGTGGGCCTTGATTCCATCTTGACCTGGCTTCAGGAGTCGGGTGCCTTCGACCAGCCGATCCACCACGTGATGGTCATGGCCACTCAAGATCACAGGGAAATCAAAGTCCCGGCAGGTACGCTCGTCTTGAGGCTCGTAGAGGTGGCAGAGTGGAACGACAACGTCGCAGCCCTCCTCTTGCTCAAGCTTTTTTTTGTAAGTAGCCATGACCTCCCAAGGGTCTTCGATCTTGGCTCCGCCAAAAGCTCCTGGACGGTAGAGACTGGGCGAATTGCTCAGCACGCCAATCATGCCAACCCGCCGCTTGTTGCTTCCATCCAGTGATGTAATTGAGAGCACTTCCTCATCCACTTGGCACGTGGATTTTGCGAAGGACTCATGCGTCTGCATATTGGTGTTGATCCATGTCCCTGTGTACTCTCGTTCTCGTTTCAGCACTTCCTGCAAAGGCAGGCAACGCGGCCCTTCAACAGGCTACCAAGAATCCATCCTGAACCCCCTTCTTCCAAGACCTTCCCAAGATCGAAATCTTACTTGTGCACCCAAGCTTTTGTATTAAGTGTTCAACGCTCCTTGTGGGGAATGTCATCCTCATGGTTGCCCCATGTCAAATAGTCGATAGGTGTGCCATTGAGCATCTTCATCATGCCTACGCCCATGTCAATGGATGAAAGCAGATACGGTGCTAGGAAGTCTCCTGTCAGCATGCTAATGGTTTGCCCGCCACATTTCCTTTGCAACTCAAGGGACTTCTCCTTGATTAAGGTTCGCAGGCTCGGGAAGTTGTCCAGGACGTAGACATCCGTGATTTGGATGATCCGGAGGGTGCAAGCTCCAGTGGAGGATCCGCCCAAAAGCCGCGACACGCCCCGAGAACAGTCGCACGGCACCGAGCTCGAGGCACCCATGGCCCGTAACAAGTGTGTGTTAAACTCAATCTTGATAGGGCATCGGCGGTTGAAAGGCATCTCAGCAAGTCAGTGTCTCGTCGTGCTCCAAAGGTGGATTAGCTGCTCAGAATCCCCTGAAGGCAACGGGATTTAGTCGTCGGAACTGTAGGGGTGAATTCAATGCACTACTTCTTAGCATCTCGGCACGGGAAGCATGGATACGTCCACTCCAAACACCCTCGACGACACAAACATGGGTTCCGGACTGGGCCTTGCGCAAGCACCAATGCGACTTGCTATGAAGTGCCCACGATGTTACACTGACTGTCGCAAGACTGTATTTATTCACATTGGCGAACACATATGCACATGTGCTTTGTACGGTGCCGTAACATATACTGCATCAAGGTTCTATTCAGTTTGTATGTACACAGGCTAAGAGGTCGGTGACATCATCCATGCTTAGACCAGTGTGTGCATGCATGTACTGTGCAGACAGATGGGCAGATAGATAAGTAGGCAGATAGATAGATCGAAGATAGTTGGATATTATATCCACCTGTATGCCGGTAATGTAGTAAGTCGATATAAAGCGCAGACTTCCTGGTGTGGAATGGACTTTCCCAGTAAACTCACAATGCAGTCGAGTGAACATTGGCAGATCTGGAATAGGGTTGTGGGGTTACGATATTCTGGTAGCAGAAAACTGCATTGACAAACATATACACACACAAAACACCAACACATAAAGAGATAGATGGGAATGATGGAGATATACGAATATACACACATATACACATGCAGAATATGAGATGTTTACATACGTGCACCTGCTGTATTCATTTACTCTGCAATACAGGAAATCAGCCCTGCAATGGGAGAAGTCTTTTGGCTTCCTCGCAGTCTGCAAGCACAGGCAGCGATGTAACACGAGACAGGGCAATGCGGTGTACAAGCAGGTACTTTGACCGCAAAGTCGAAACTTTGAACCCCCAACCCTAGTAATTCTACATCCCTCCATTGCTGGTCCTACGTGGGCTCCATGCAAACCCGGGCCTTGCGACCTGAAATCTGATCTCAATGTCGCGCCCATCCCCGCACTGGGAAGCTCAGTAGCCGAAGGCCTGGACCAAAGGGATCGGATCTTGAAAAGTACAAGTTTTGTCCAGAAAGTGTGGTAATGGAAGCCAACGGAGACAAGAGTCAAAAAGAATTAAATCCGGAGATGATTGTCCGTCAGGGGCAGGGTCCGAACCCCAGGACCCGAAAAACGCTAAATTTAGAGTTAATTCTTGCAGGGATATGCTTGGTTTTGCAAACTCCAGATGTAACTGTTTTCGGTGCTCTGGAAAGTAGCAAGCCATCGTTACTTCGCTTCGGTTCCAAATCTCGGGTCTTGAAAAACAACTAATCCCTGATGTGATTTTTCCGTGCTCCGGAAAAGAGTAAGCTACCGCTACCTCGCTTCGTAAAGTAGCAAGCTATCGGTATTTCGTTTCGGTTCCACACCTCCGGTCGTCAAAAAGAATTAAGTCCGGATTTAATTGTTTTTCGGTGCTCCGGAAAATATTAAGACTTCGTTTCGGCCCCAAATCTCGGCTAAACGCTCCCATTTCCAAAACCCCTTTCTGGATCCGAGAAGGGGGCGTTGCAGATTCTGGGTTGGCTATGGATTCGAAAGTTTGGGCAAAAGTCTCAAGTCCGAGTCCCAACCCCGCAGAACCAGGGCTTCGAAATAGATCCGGAGTTAAGTCCCCTCGAAGGACCCCAAGTAAATAATGAAATCCAGAGTTGATTCCCTCAAAGAGACCCCAACCCGCAAACAGCAATTAGATCCGGAGCTAATTGTCCGGACATAGGTGCGGAACAAGACCGACAATCAACTCTAAAGGTAGTGTCTCTTTCCTATACCCCGACAAAACAAGTAACTCCAGGGTTTATTGTCTGGATAGAGCGTTGACAAACCCCAGAAGCCAGAACAATTAACTGCAAAGGTTATGTATTCAAACTTCTGTGTCCAGAGTTTTTCGTGTGGCAATGGTGACACTGTGAGTCGGGCGAGGCGCGGCCGCGGTGGGAACTATTGAAACTCGGTGCGCGTACAGAGAATGCACAAATCATCCCACCAATAACTGACCATGTTGAACTTGTGAGTGCGCATGAGTGCGCGCGTGTGTGTGTGTGTGTGTGTGTGTGTTCACCCCTGCAGTTGTAGTCTCGCCATCTTGGGGGTTCGTCCAGCCTTGTAGTCCTCTGCATAGAAATCCTGTCAAATCTTCGCGCATCCCATCTTGATGCAGATCTTCAGACCCAAGTCCATGCCAAATCTGTCGCCCACCTCCCAAGACCCTGAGTGACAAAGACACGAGATTGCACTGGAGCACACCTCCCTGAACGAGTGTCCCGAGACAGCGACCGCAGTCACGAGGGCAATGCCGAACTACCTATCAGAACCTCACAGACGCCCCTCCGTCCTTGATCATCTGTAGCGTTTCTGCTGTGGGTGTGATGTTGCATGCTGGGCCTCGAGAGAGGAACGGTGGAAGGTCACGGGGCCGGAGCAGAGGCTATCCAGGCAATGCGGTCTACGGCCGAAACTCAACCGAGCTGCTCGTGCGAGTTTTTCGCTTGCCCAGCTTCACCTGGAACGTCTAGTGGGAGACGTTCGGACTTTTAGGAAGCGGATTAAATGCTTGTGACTTGTGGGGTGAGGAAGCGCTTGAACAGGTACGGTCGCGGATTCCAACTTTTCAGTCGCAACACCTTCAATTTCACAGGCACGGTAAACGACGGCGCCGCACCTTCGTCAGGTTGTAACTCGCCATGAGCAGGTCGAAACCTTCTGGGAAACGGCTGGGTATCGCCACCTAGGCCTAGACCCAAAACTTCCTAAGCCCGACTACATCTTGTAAACCCTGAAGTCTGTGAAGCGCAGACCCCAAGAAAGGGTCCTTCATGGAGCTCCTCGAGCTTCAGAATGTGCTTGCAGATGCGAGGGGCGGAGGAGTCACCTAGGCATCTTAAGGGGGCCGCTGGGGGCTTCTGGGGTTCAGGGCAGTGTCTAGTTCCGATTCGAGTGTTGCGGTGGTGTAACTTCGAAGCCATGTTACCAAAAGACGTTGTAGTGAAGCTGGCAAACATACTTCGGTGAAGCTTTGCAGGCTGGCGAGTCTCAAGAATCCTCACACAGGACAGTTTAAAACCCCCCTCCAAGCCACCTGTCACCACTCGTTTGAACTGTCCGCCAGCTCCCGGACCCCAATAAATAGAAAGATCCTTCCTGTGGCCCCTCAACGAGGTAGCCTATTTCTTGAAGCTGCATCATTAAACCAAGCCAGGGCACCCTTCTTGTAGGTATACTGGACCTGTGCAGTCTTGGCTCGAGTCTGAGTGGGAGCTGCGATGCCTAAGTTTCGGGTGCCAGGTTTTGAGCGGGGCGGTATCGATTAGAATAGAATCACCGGAGTGCTTGTTTGGGACATTGGCCCTTCCGTTGGGTTGCACGGTTTAGGGTTGTGGGTTTCGGCTTGTGTGGGATATGTATACTCCGAACCTATCAGGCGTCGCTCCACTGCATGCCCTCTCCAAAAAAGTTCTCCCTAAGTCCTTTGTGAACCGAAGTTCCAGAAACAAACCCAAAACCCAAGGCAGCACCTGAGGCACAAAGTGGCAGTCTTCGAGCAGCACGTCTTGTGCGCGCGCCCGGGTCAGCTTCTCCTGACATGTCCAGCCCTTCTGAACTCCTGAAACGTATGCGTGTAGCCAGGAGCAAATCCCCAGACACTCCAAAGGTTCTTGCCTTTGGGGTTTTTTGTCCTTTCTGGCTTTGGATCTTGAAGACTCACAGCTCGTGGCATCGAAGAGGCACAGCTCCGCCTTCGTGTAATTTTCCAGGAACTCGGCGGAACACTTCTCGGCTTTGTCCTGCACATGTCTCCACCTGTTCAGGCCCCTGTGCCGCAGTTCAGAGCTCGAGTCACCCTTTGGGCGAGTCCCAGATCCGAAAGCCCTAAACACTGCACTGGACCATCTCTGACTGGTGACTCATAACTCTACCAAAATGCCCGTGGGAGGATGCCGCGCAGCAGATGGAAGATTCGAAACAGCAATTCGCTGCGGCCTCCAGTGACTAAGGAAGCGGTCAAGCGGGTTCCGCACCACACCTCACTCCACCACGAAGGGCAGCAATCGCTTTGCCGGCTGGGCAACATACACTTCGCAACTCAAGCAAAGCTTGCTGCAGGCGGCTAGTGTCACTTGCTGGTAGGCTTCAACCCTTTTCGGGCTCAAGACTCAAGACATCGTGTCGATGAACCGTCATGCACTCCGAGGCACAAAAGGAGTCGCAATCCGAGTTGTAGGACTCGGCCTCAGAACTCTCAAACCAGCTGCAGGCTCAGCTTGAGAATGGGTTTCTCAAGCTTCACGGTTCCTACGAGGCCCTTCAAACTTCCAAGTCGCAGGATTGAATATAGTCTCTCTATTGGCTCTTGGGTTAAGGCCTGTCTTTTCCTTCCTGGATTCACACGCCCGGTCTCCCAAAGCCTCATGGTGGCCCCGCCCTTGCAAAAGGATTCCCATCCCAAAGCCAGCTTTTTCCGTGCAGTCACGTGCAGGCTCCACCGTCGCGGATGACAAGACCAGTTTCTCTTGCCAAGCCCTTCGGCGGCTGGCACTCAGGTGGGGACACAGACAGATTTCTGAAACTCACGGTGCGAAGCCCTGAACACAATCCTCGTGTGTCTCTCGAAGCTATAATTGCGTTCAAGAAATCATGCAGTGAACTTCCCGGCTGTGGATGACAGCCTGTGGCCGTCAGCCTCAGAACTCGTCTCCGTAGCCCTCCTCTTCGCCTTCGCCTGAAGGTGCAGGTGGTCTTGACCAAGTACGTTGATAACCTTCAACCCGAGGTAAGAACATCTTGCCTTTGAAACCCAATGTGAACCCGACTACTACGCAGCCAGCCGGAGATTCCAAAACCGAAGAGGCACGGGCAGATGCACAAGACTTGAAGTCTTCTGGCCTTCTGCTGTTTCAATGCCGACCTCTTCGTAGTCCTTTTCCAATGTAGGGATTTTGGACTTTAACTTCAGGATGTGTGAGTCACTCTGCCAATCCATATCTTTGTAACATGTGTATACGTATATACGCAAATACGTATACACGAATGTATGTGTTGATACATTACATTACATTACATTACA
>CAJNDV010033296.1:89322-108744 GCA_905221635.1 Symbiodinium sp. CCMP2456
ACATTGCATTGCATTGCATTGCATTGCATTGCATTGCATTGCATTGCATTGCATTGCATGGCATGGCATGGCATGGCATGGCATGGCATGGCATGGCATGGCATGGCATGGCATGGCATGGCATGGCATTGCATTGCATTGCATACACAACACAACACAAACACAAACACAAACACAAACACAAACACAAACACAAACACAAACACAAACACAAAAGCGGACACGTACGAATGTACATACGTACGTACATCTGTCTTTCTTTCCGGCGCTGTAAAAAAGGTCCTTCGTCAAAGCGTGGTTATTGTGACAGGTGACCACCCTGGCTCTGTGAGCACTGTGTTTACAGTTCGGAAGCAGCACATGGGATCGCAACAAAAGGCTGTGCATCTCGGCCATTTTGTCGTCATCGCACAGCTGAAAGTGCTCGGATGGGTCAGGCTGGGCAAGGAGTGCCCTGTAATGGCCTGCTAAGGGAACGGGCCCCTGATGTGTGAGGGCCGAGCGAAGCTTGTAGCGCTTTAGCGACGTGGTGAGGACAGTGGCATCAGGAGTGTATGCATGCTGGAAACAAGGGGTAACCAACTGAAGATCAGGAGTACCTCAGTGTTATCTTTATGCATGCTGGAGCTGGAGGCCTCATGCACATCAGAGTAGCGATTCAACTGAATCGCCGGCAGGTCAGGCGCTGTAGAAAGCGCAACTATGCCGTCGGCGGCCTCGTTGTGCCAAGCTGATACCAGACATTGAACCGTGATGCGCTCACCTCTCACCTGCTAACCGAGCTATTGGCATTGAAAGAAAGAGCGGCCATGTCTCCCCACGGTCAACAACCTCGCAGTGTGGACGGAGGCGTGTTGCCCAAAAGACGACGTTGCCAGCCTCCATGAACAAGGTCCGGAATGAGGAATCGCCTGAAGAAACTCAAGTACTCTGCCACATCATGCTGACGGCGAGGAAAAGCCCGTCCAGAGCGCAGGAAAGTCCAGTCAAGTGAACACCACAAGTCAGGTAAGCAGGCTTTCTGACTCATTCGCTTCATCACTGGCTGCGTGGCCTGAGTCCATACCTCCTGAGAAGGAGGCAAGTGACAACACAGCCAGCTGAAGGCCTGTGGGACGGTTGCAGCATAGCAGTGATTACCTCGATTCTGAATGCGGGCACTCGCTGCAAAAGCTTCTGCAACTCGTTGGCCAGCGGGCTGCGACTCATGCGTTCCGTGCGGAGAGAGCCGCACAAGATCTGCCAGACTGCCGAGTTGCCAATCCCGCGCAGGCAGGAGTAGACTTCCATGGCTTCCGGTGTGCGCGAACCGATCTGAAGAAGATGTGGAATCTTGGGCCTTGTATTTTGCCGCTCAGCTTCTGAGTGGAGTGGAACCGGAGGATGGCCAGAGGATTGAGAGAGGCCTTCTGAATTGTGGCAGTGATTTCCATTATGCACTCCAGTGCGCGGCGTGGTGTTCGCCTTGGGCTCGAACCTCCGTCCTTCTGAGTCGCGCAGAAGCACAGCGGGAGCAGGCCCGCTGCATAGCATCCACCACTGACCTCATGCCTACATAGGCATACTGAGGATACCTGACAAGCCAGCCGCATGAATCCAGAGAGGGGCGGGAGCCAGCCAAGATGGTACCGCCTTGCCCGGAGATAGTTGCAATAGAGAGTTTTCAAATCCTTTTGAAGTAAAGGCCGGAAAAGAATTCCCAGGAGGCAGGGGTTCAGGGTCGGTCGACCGGTATAGGCCGGAAGTAATCCGTGAGACTCTGCACCTCATGAGCAATGGAAAGTGGGGTACCCGTTTCGTCTCTAAAGAGAACGGGCTTGCGGGCAGTCTGAGGAGCCAGACGCCCGACGACCTGCCAGACCGCAGTGAGCCCCTTAAACGCGGTTTTCTCCGCCTCCTGGAAAATACGGCTGGTGCGATCCTGCTTGGATTCCTTGCAGGCAAGTTTAAAGCCTTGGCGCAATCACGCAGCTCTTGCTCCTTTGGCCATTGGCCACTGCACGGAGCTGGTCAGGTCTTTGTCTGCAAGGAAGTGTCGCCTCTCCTTGCGCAGCCGCCAAAGTTGAGTGATGGCACTCGTGCGTGGGCTGATCGGCTGAGCAGAGTTCCCTTGACGGGAGGTTGGGCAGCATTGAAGCCAGACCTGCTGCAGGATTGGCGAAACTTGATTAGGATGAGCTCCCTGAATGGCAGGGACAACAGCGGCTGAATATTCCGCCGCCAGTTGTGGGTGGCATCGAAGGGCTTGCCTGACAAGCCGTAGGGTAACATTGCACCAGCTTTCTCTGGCTTCTTTGGTACGTTGGGCAGGGAGAACGAACCGCCCACTGCCATAAGTTCCAAAGATTCACGTCGGGATTCTGAAGAGCGTTCCACCGCAGCGGCGGTGTCTCGCAGCAGCAACCTTTCCTGTGAGAACGGTTCCGTCGGAGAGCCCGTGCTTGCCATGTTGTCATTCCTCCAAGAGTGGGAGGGCACCGAGCTGGGGATGCCTGGAGCTCCAATGCTTGAACAGCCTGAGTACAGAAGGTGGCCGATGGCATCGCCTGAGACCCTTGGCAAGATGTATCAGACCGACACAGCAGGCTGCGGCAGGGGCCACGACCACGTGATGTCATATTTCCAGGCAGGTTGACCGGAAAGCGGTGGTGGCAGAAGTATCCCGAGGGCTGGGTCACCCGTCACAAAGTGTTCCTTCGTGAAATCGGTTGAGGAGCATAGCCGAAATCTGGGAGATCCTGGAGAGAGTGCGATTGGGGAGGCTTGAAGGCGAAGGTGAGGACCCAAGTCCACCGAAACCGACCCTGCTATTCCCAAGTCCTCGTCCGAGAAAAAGTGAGCTGGGACGACCAAAAGGTAGCCCCCTTCCCTGAGCATAAGAACATGAGATGTGCATGACCGCTGGCTGTCTAGAGCAAGGTTCGGAGGCCAGGAAAACTCAAGTAGCTCAACGTGGCCAGCGCTGGCAGGAAACATAGAAGAGGCGTCTATGAGGCAGGGAAGGCTAGACCAGCCCGTGCAAAGTATGCTCGAGCTTCGGCTTCGGAAGGAAAGGCGTGGCTCATCGACTCAGGGCTCCGAAGCAGGAGCGGCCTTGTAGGCGGCGAAGCTGTGATGCACCTGGGGTCTGCAAAATGCAGTACACCCCATTCGACAAAGACAGGCGAGGCTGAGAGTCCACAAAGTTTGTCTCACCTCGGATGTTTTCTCCGGCCTGGCCGGCCCGCCAAGCGCTTGCAATGCGCTCCTCGGCCAAGATGTTGCAGGCACTGATGTGTCTTGCGATCTCTGTAGCGGGTCGCGCTAAAGCTGGGGTCCCGGCCCTGACGGAGAAGACGTTGCGCACGGTGGGACCTGGCAGAGGTGCAGGCTGCGATTGCTGATGAGGAGGTTCGACAGGCGGGCAAGGAGGCAAGGACGCGTCGGATCCTGCAGGGGGCTCGGAAAGGGGCGGCTCGGCAGAGTTATCGTCCGTCTCAACGGTCACTGGCAATCCCTCAACCCGCAAGGGTATCCGGGGCATCTAAGCCTATCTCGCCTACGCCTAATTAAGGGCCTGGGCGGAGGAGAGGAAGCAGAAGGTGGCTCAGAACGGGATCCCTAAGCGAAGTAAAAATTCTATACCAGGCCCTGACACAAGAATTTATGGATAGGGTTTAGTTCAGAATAGGTTTCAGGGTTCATCAGGGTTCAATAAGTTTTTTTAAGTTCTTTTTAGGGTTCAGAGCTGACGGTAAAAACGAGTGCGAAGCAACTCCGTCTGCCGAAACTGGTGGGGACTTGTCTGTCCCGCTCACTGCCAAGGACCATCGTTGGGGTCTATCTTAGCTGGTTTCTTCGCTGGCTGCATGGTGGGCGCTCTCTCGGTGGCGGCCTGACACAAGTGTTGTCTCCTACACGACAGCCCCCTTCTCGTGATGCATGTGTCCGGCCTGGCACCGCAGCTTTGAGTTTTCGCAGATTCCCTCCCTCTCCCGTCCCCCCAGGCCCAAACTATGTTTACACGCAGCATACACACTGTCACCTATCCGTTTCTCTCGCTGGCTCTCGCTCTCCGACACCGCTGTCCCGACTCTGGCCCTATTGCTCCTTCTCCAAGGCGGCCAAATCCTCGCGCGCCTCCGAGAACTCACCCTCCTCCATACCTGCCGAAGAGCATCTGCTCATACACCCCGGGCGGACATAGTTTCAACCGTAGAAGTCAGCCGCTCGTTCCTGTAACTGACCCCGAAGTGTGGGGCCTTCACCAACGTAGTGGTGCACGAAGGCTCGCTTCCTCGGTGAAACTACATGCGTTACAATCGGGATTCTCAAAACGGGTCTAAGCTTTCTCGACAGGGTATGCTTTCCAAGTTTGGTTGCGGCTCGCAAGAGGATGCTGCAAAGGGATCTGGGCCTAGGACTAGTTAACTCAGCCGAGTCGAACAGAACAGCACCGAGCACAGGCACAAAATGGACCTTCAGCCACAACATGTCGTTGGCAGGTGTGCGGAAACGGCCCCAACCTCTCACGGCAGACACTTCCCGGCAAAGTTGAAGCTTTGAAGCCTTCAGTGTTGAGGCTTACCATGCTGAAGCATCAAGGCACGAGTACATGAGGTCGAACTTGTGGTCGATGCGAGAGAAGACTTCCTGGAGCGATGGATCCGTTGTTGGTTCTCAAGAGCTTCGGGAAACCCAGAAAAGTCCAGATCGTGTAGCAGCCAGGCACGCAGCCTGTTGGGCCTGGAGACGATCTGCCGAGGCCGGACCGCAGAGGACGGCTGTATGGGCGGAACAACCGTAAGCTCCCAGCAGTTCTTCACCTCGAGCCCCGACAAGCCTGAAAGCAGAAATTCCAAACGCCGTCAAGCTGCGGCGATGGCCGTGGAGTTGGAGATCATGCAGCAAGCGCGCATGACCTTTGCCAAGTCGCCACCTTGCCACGGCGGCACTTTTAAATCTGACTCTGAACCATCGCGGCCCCCTACAGCGGGCCGAACATTCTCAAACCGAACGATAAAGATACAGATGCCCCACCCCAAATGGCTACGTTTTTGTCAACACGGCTCTCAGCTCGATGCCCCGAGCCCTGACCTTCAAAAAAAGGCGAAGCGTCGAGCTTCACCTCCTTGAACCCCTAAACCCGAAACCTGACATCCATACCATTGAAACTCCATTCTCCGACCAACCGTGCCTGGGACCACGGTGGGTGGCTGGTAGTTGATGCCACACTTGAAGCCCGTCGGGCACCAGTCCTCAAACAACTCCGGCTGAGATGGTTTTGAAAAGAACTTTTGATATGATTCACCCAAGCTGTTTACAACCAAACCCCCATGCAACAATCGGCACGAACTGAAGTTGCGAACACAGGGCAACGAGTCAAACTTATGTGAAATGGTGGTGAGCTTAAGATGCTGGGAGGACCGGCTTGGTCGGAGAATGCACGACGTCAAATGCCATGCAAGTATGGCAAGAGGTGCAGACAGCAACGTCAAATCTGCTAGCTTCATCATGGACCATCCAAGTGTGTGATTCTCCGAGTGTGTCATCCTCTATCAAGGACGATGGTCCTGCCTGCAGTTCATCTAGAATGCAACCCAGGATCCACGAATTGGATGGTGCGCTTGGTCTTGATGGTGGCCACGGCCGCATTCACATCCTTTGGCACAACATCGCCGCCTGGGCAGTCAGAACTTGTCAAAACACAGCCTCTGAGCACAGGAGTCGTGCTCCTGTGTTGCACATCGTTGCCCCCTTCTCCGTTCAGTCCCCTGCACATCTCTAAAGCTGAATCCGCAGCTGCACAATGCCGGGGACCCGGGCGGTACATCATGCAGCAGGCCATGTACTTCCCGTGCCGAGGATCACACCTGATATCTAGTTGTAGCTGCAACAACCTATCTCTCGCCGAAGCGGAAATCAAGGGTGTGGCATGAAGTGAAACTGCCTCGCAAAGCAGTGACATCGCATGATGATGATTGGACGTCGGTACGAGAACTGCTCTCTCGCCGAAGTGGCAAGTAATATCAGATGTTCTCCACAAGTGGTGTTAGCCATTAGCCCGAGTTGTCTTGAAGCCTTCCAGCACAAAAATCCCCAAGGTAGGGCTGGCGCTTCACCATCATCGATGCCGGCTCGAAGACTGACATCGTGATCTCAGCCACGGACAGCTGCTCGTGGTAGGCCTTCTCTGCAGAGATGACCGGAGCATAGGACGTAAGCATGAAGTGGATGCGCGGGTACGGCACCAGGTTCGTCTGGAACTCCGTGATGTCCACGTTCAAGGCTCCGTCGAAGCGAAGACTGGCCGTGAGAGAGCTGATGATCTGGGCGATCAAACGATTCAGGTTCGTGTACGTGGGACGCTCGATGTCCAGGTTCCTGCACATCATGCACGTCCCAGGTCCCTTTGGGCATCAGTCGTTTTTATGGAAGTGCTGTGGCCCACTCACAAAACATGGATGCAAGCATAGTTAGATGCGGTGTATCAGGATCCGACGAACACCATTCCCTGAGCACTAAGCATGCATACATCACACGCATGATCCACGCCGAGGATCCTGCGGCAAATGTCATACAAGGCCTCGTTGTCGTACATGATCGTCACATCCGTATGCTCCAAAAGGGAGTGGACACACAACACCTTGGCGCGAATCTCGCTGTCAGCTGCCGGGACGGAACGCAAAGGAAACATCCCAGAATGGGCTTCCAGACTAGAAAGCAAAGCCGAGTCTCTGTGTTGTACGGCTCGACGACTGCTGTTGCCACCTGCGGGCAGCACCACACCGTGAAAGAGATCTTGCTCTTCTTGCCATAGTCCACGGACAAGCGCTCCAGCATGAGGCAACCCAGGCCAGAGCCCGTTCCTCCACCGCAGGCCTCGGGACTCTCGGGACTTGGGTCTTCCTTGGAGCCACAGCCCCAAGCAGCGGATCGCGAAATACAATCCAAGTGGCGTTGTAGACGCAAAATCCCTGTAGCCCGGTGCCTGGAGTATAGAATCTGGCGATTGCATTCAGCACGGTTCGGTTCGAGGCCTCATGCCGATACCACTCCGAGACCCTTCAGGTTGCCACCACTGGAAAAGCTTAAGGGGGTTCCGAATACTGCTCAAACTGAAGCCTGACTGAAAGTACCGAGTCGCAGTTGTCGGCCAGCTTGCGGATCCTGCCATGGGATGTGCAGGTACATTCAGCAGTAATGCAAACCGCCAAACCAAACCCCCCTCTCCACATGTCATAAACCCTTGCACAAGCAACACAACACAAGCAAGCGAGATAGCTGTGTCGGAAAAAATCTCCGCGCCATCAACGTTAAGTTTTGTCCTGTCAAGAACCAAGTCCACGATTTCCTTGCCGATCGTGTAGTGGCCGCGCGCGAAATTGTTCGCCTCTGCATCTTCATGTGGACACACGACAAGGAAAAAACATAAAACAGTGGGGGCTTAACACAGGGTATGCCAAGTAACAGCATCTTCCTTGCCAGAGATCAGCTGCTCCGGATGGAAGAGCTGACGGTAAGTTCCTGTGCGAACTTCGTCCACGACGGTCGGCTCAAGATCCTTAGCTGCTCTTATTATTTATTGTTATTGTTACTATTATAAATATTCTTATTATTCTTATTGTTATTATTATTATTCTTATTGTTGTTTTGATGTACATAAGCCATCCTGGCGGTTGGGACTGGCCAAACTGGCCCGTTTGTGGAAGGACCAGTAGTCCAAGCGTTTATTCGGTTTCACTCAGTCCCCCAAGGGGCAGGTACACACTGCCTAAAGGCAACCTGGCTCAACCTTGCAGCGATTCAGAGTGTGCAGGGCGGCATGAACAGATGAACTCTCCCCGTGCACGAATTCCACGGCATCTCACAACTAGCAAGTAGCCAAAATGCTGGAGGTCAACTAAGCGCAAGTCCACCATGACGCAGCGAGGAACGTGCTTTCCAGCACCGGTTTCGGAGAAGAAAGTATTAAATGCGTCCTGGCGGGGGTCAGCGGGCTAAGCAGAATTCAGGTGCTTCAAAGGCCGCCATTTGTCCTAGGAGCTAGCCTCGAAAGTAAACTTAAAGATCTGTGCCATCAACAAACACACCCCAAGACGGACAAGGAACATCTCCACCACCGATGGTCTTGTCCTTAGCTTCATGCCGAAGTAGCCGTCTTCAGACACTGACAGCTCTCGGCCTCGAGCTGCCGGGCTCTCCCAATACGAAAGCCTGCTGCCGGCAAGTGTCGCTGGGCATCTGGCCATCCGGCTGGATACCATGCTCGAGGCAGAAGAGCTCCCAGCAGGCGTTTCCGATCTGCACACCGCCCTGAAAGTTTAGGCAAGCACGTTTTCCCTTTGACAAAGGTCGAGGAGACTCCGCGGAATTCACACAAGACTCGAAGTCTGCTTGCGCGCCTGGCCGATGTGGATGCAGATGGCCTCACGCATGGCTGCGAAGTGAGGGGCGTAGAAGTCGCAAAGGAGTTGATCGCAAAGAGCACCAACGGAAGGTGACGGGGGCACACCGCGCGATGTAGCGGCCTTGATCACCAATCCTCGAGCCGAAACGCCAAGGTTCAGGCTGCGAAGCTCGGGGCCCTGATCGCAGCGAACCCTTCGGAGGTCACTTCAGCTCCAGCCTTCAAAACAGAAGTGCAAAGGCAGGTCGATCCATCCTGTGAGGACAACATAACCTGGAGAATGCCCCTTCTGGCACCAAGGTCAGGACTAACCGCTCATCCAGGGAGGGCGGAAAGTGCCAAAAGCTGCAGCGATCCTGGGGCTTTTTGCGGTGGCCGGCTCGCAAACAACAAGCAGTGGATTGAGGCTGTTTCGCCAATGCTCTCGTTGTAAGACTCCGGAACCGTGGGAGTACCAAGGCTGTAAAAGCCCTCAGAAGCTGAGCATATCTTCTGCTTCAAAGCTGTAAATCAGTGAACCTTTAACCCTAAGCCAAACCGAAAACATTGTAACCGACGACCCGTTTAAAAAGACGGTCGAGGCTCCACTTGGGCCTTGGGCGTGGGAACCGGGACGAAGGACGCATTGACGTAACCTCGAGTGGGCTCTGTCTCTTGCTTCGTGCCTGTTGGAGGGGGTAGTCCAGGGGTTTAAGGTTTCGGGCTTTAGGAAAGTTTAAGAAACTCTCCTCGAAACCTTCTGTTGGCTTCAAGGATTTAAGTTCTTGGAGCCTGAGATGTGCGGCTAGAGATTGTTGGGTCAAGGTTGACTTTTGCGCCGCTACACACAATGTTTCGACCACGAACGCTTACTCTCATGAGACTCCTGAGCTTCTAGACGAGAGTACTGAGTAGGTGCTGCTGCCATGTAAGAGTAGCAAATTCCTGGACTGCTCCACTGCCCATGCAGTCAAGAGGCAGCAGTCACCACCTGAGTCACAATCGGGTCTGTTGAAGCACCAAGGTTTGGGGCTAGCGTTCAGAGTGTATGGCTTGGCGAACGTCATGGGCGGGGGCCAGGTCAATCACCCTTCAGTGCTTTCACGTCTTTACCGAAGAGAAACCCATAGCCCGCCAGGGCCACAGGCTAGAGACTCGAAAAGATTTTTCACAAAGCGAGTAATGCTTCCCTTCCAGTTTAAGCGCAGTCGACGTGCTCTTAAGCACGAAAGCAACCTCCCTCAGTTCTGAATTCTCGGGCTTGAGGCAGGACCATCCGCAGTTCTTCCGCGAGGCCTCGGCTTGCCATGTCGAGATGTGTGCAGGCTTGGCACTGCAAGGTCTGCAGGTCTACGTGCTTCCAGTTCCAGACTGGGGAAGGGTTTGGGGACGGGAGAGGGTCTTTAGCCAGAAAGGTCCCATGCTTGCACCTGGCCCTGCACGACTGACACCGACCTATGCCCGAAGTACCGTCGAGCTGCACACTGCAGCCTGTCATCGCACATGCCCCAAAGTCGCGCATTGCCCTCCATTTTTCGAAGGACCCTGCCTCAGCTCTCCGCATGCTACGAACAGCCACAACCGCAAAAGCAACACCTTGTCCGGGATAGCCAGTCCCAATCATTGCACGAATTCCCGTAAACCTTCCACATTTCGATTTCGTAGCACTTTAGCATGAGACATGTCAATCTGACCCGCAGCAGCACAGCTCAGTTCAGCTTGTCAACTCCTAGTATCTAGGGCTTTCAAGCGCATGAATCAAGCACTTTTAAACAACGAAAACCAGGAGCATGATACCAAGCTTCAATACTAACAGGCTAAGCTTCTTAAATGGTAATGTAGACCCCTGTGTTTTTGCCCCTTTTGATTAGAAGCCCTTTCGAGAGCCGGTGGTTTGTTCATCAGGGGTCTACATTAAGGTTTGGGTCTTTCTTCGCAGTGTTGGGATTGTTGCGCTGTTGGCATTGTTCTGCTGTTTCTTTTGAAACTAGACTAAACTGCGCTTCCTTTCACCCCACTCAGTACAGTTACACCTTACCAAGCTATTCAAAGAAGCGCAACTGCACAGAATACACCTTGCCTAACTTTACAACCGTCGTGTGGTTTAGTTCTGTGCTTGTTTCAGTTGTGTTCCTCGTGTATTAGCTTAGCTGCTGGTACGAGACGAACGAATTAGGTTTAAATGCGAAACACGAATTGAGCAAACGCCGGTCAGGTAGACACTTCTTCCAGGCCCAAACACCTGACGCCCCTGAGCTTTTCCAGCTGTGCCTTCAAGCCCAGAAGTGGTAGATTCCTCCGGATCCGTTTAGGTGCCCTTCCCGATAACCTCAGATCGGGAATCCTGGCTTTGTCCATACCTCCGGCAACGGAAGGGACTACAAGTTCGCGATGCGATGGAATCTCAAACTTGCAAGCCCCGCTGTGTTATCTCGATTGGCCTCGTGACTCCTTCATGTTGTAAGTAAGCCGCTTTCGCCAGATCGTGTATCCAAGAATGAGGGATTCCAGGCCAAAGCAGTGCTGTCACTACAACAATGAATGCTCCGCCCACACCGAAGCCTGAGCCCAAAGCCTAAAAGCCTAATCCATCCCAACCCATCTCATCGAAGCCTCACGTGGGATTGCAAAGCAGGGCCAGTTCGGATAGTTCGGGTTCAGACCCTTCGGGCCGCGGCAGCCTGTTTAACATCTGCTTGCGAAGTCCCCGGTGTGTCCCGCGACCCAACGAGATACTTCAGCTGCGGGGCAGTCGGGCGGATTCTCGACCAGGCCGTGGAAGCCTAAGGGCGCAGGAATGAGGCACCCTGATATCCGCGAGGTGGACGCCGCCGAAGTTGGGCAGTTTTCGCAAAAAGCCGGGGGAAGGCCGAAACAAGGCAGAGAGAGATGGTAGCAGGTGACTGCAATACAAAAACAACAAGCAAGCGACTTGTTCGAACCGGCTCAGGAGCGTGCCCACCGCATGAGCAATGAGGTTCTCGATGTTGGAACCACCTGCCTTCGAGATGCGAAGGCGCTTACACTAGGCCCGTAGAGTTTACATGGGGCCGAGCACTGAGGAGAAATAATACAATTGCAGTAGGCATCAAAAGACTCACGCTGGATGGTCAGCATGAGCCGTGTTGGCAATAGTCATGGTCCGTCGTCCTCGGCAGCGGCAGCATCGTGGTCGTCGTCGGAGAGGAGGAGGAGGAGCAGGAGGAGGAGGGGACGGGGAAGAAGGAGTGGGAGTAGGAGTAGGAGCAGAAGTAGCAGTAGCAGTAGCAGTAGCAGTAGCAGTAGCAGTCGCAGCAGCAAACGCAGACGCAGTCACAGTAGCAATTGCAGCAGCAGCAGCAGCAGCAGCAGCAGCAGCAGCAGCAGCAGCAGCAGCAGCAGTAGCAGCAGCAGCAGCAGCAGCAGCAGCAGCAGCAGCAGCAGCAGGGTCAGGAGTAGGAGGAGTAAGAGCAGGAGGAGGAGCAGGAGTAGGAAGAAGGAGAAGGAGAAGAAGGCGTCGTCGTGCTAGCATCAGGACGACGAGTCAGGGAGTAGAAGTCGTCGTCATATACAAACAGGAACGACTTGTAGCAGTAGCAGCGGTGGCGGAGCACCTAGTTAGTTTGTCCAAAGTCCTGAACAAAAAGAACAAAGCAGCCAGTCCCACTCAAGAAGTCTCACAGCCCGTGAAAAACTGGCCCTGTGGCCTTCGGGATGTGGATGAAAGACAGGCACGGCTTCTGCGGCGCGCGTGGTGGGAGTTGCAACGCCGATGCACTGTCCTTGGAAGAGCGCTGTGCAGTCGCCGTATGCCCTGCAGACACGGGCACTCAAAGATGCACCGTACCCCGACTAAAAACTCCATGAGCCATGCACAGAGCTCCTCAGGATAGATGTATAGATGTATGAAACACCTCAGAAGTGATTTGATGTTACTTCTACCAGTGCGAAGACAGGATAGGAGGACCTGCACATGCCCAAATGCATTCTGTGAATGCACAAATGCCCGCGCTAGAACATCCTAAATGTCCTACCTCAATCAGGGCAGATTGTGATGATGATGGGCGACCAACTTTGGAGACCTGAACGAAACAGCTTGAAGCCGAGCCGCTGTGTCAGAGCCTGCGTGGCAGGTCGGGGACCCGGATGCCTGGAAGCAGCGCACGCCCCAACCCCTCAAAATCGCCCATGCCTGGGTAAGCAGCATTCAATGGCGGCAACCTTTTGCCTTCCTGTCCCAAAATCTTGCAATTCGACATCGACAGGCTAAGTAACCTAAACCTAAGCCTGGAAGCCCAACGTAAGGTCAAGTCACTAGCGCGCAGCAGCCCAGCCCCAAAGGAGTCGCAAGCCGCCACATCGGCCCATGCAGGATTCGGTATCGAAAGCTAGCATGCAGGGCTCAGGCCCTTCAGAGCCGCAAAAAACCTAAAAGTGCAAGAATAAGCTTGGCGAGTCATCTGTACTCGCAGCAAGCCTTTGCTTTGTGTGTCTCTGTCACAGTTGCCACGGTCACTGCCTCGTCTGTTCATCATTGCTCACGTTGTTTTGACGGCCCTGTCGATCGATAGCTGCTGATAGCTGCTACTAGAACATGCCTTGCATGTTAAATTTGATTTGACCCAGGTGCCTGCCGCGCAGTTGCAGGACGAAGATACTGGAAAGGCAACAAACAGATCAGAGTGGGAGAACAGGCATCTCCGGTAGCCCAGATCCTGCGTTTGCCCTACTCATGCCACGGTACATCGCATATAGTGTGGAAGTCTCGGTGCGGTAAGCTGTTCTTGCTCTGTCACGGATGCCCTCGCAACTTCTGCTGAGCTGCCAATCCGCACCTTCTCTTGGGGACGGTGCAGAGCCTCTATGCCCATGCCGCGAAAGCCTGAAACCATAGCCGTGGATCCCTCGGGTTTGTACATGAGAGAGGCTGTCTGATGCTTATCGTGGCCACTGCTGATTCTGGATCATCCAAGAGCGTTCTCCTTTTCTCACATCAGAGGCCGATCGCTGACGCTCTGGTCTGAAACTCCGCGACCTGCTCCGGGTGACAACGGAAAGTTCAGAGTCGAGTGAGATTTTCGCCATGCGAAACAGAGAGCAATAGTAAAAGGTCACAGGTCAGCTCACGGTGCAAAGCAAGCCGCATCAAACCTGAAACCCCATCCTCCACAACGCTACAGCTGCCGCGACCGCTTGCGGAATATCACCAGCTCACGGGTGTCTCTATTGCTGCTGTTTCTGCTGCTGCTGGTACTACTCCCTCCTGCTGCCGCGGCTGCTGCCGCCGCCGCCACCGCTGCTTCTACTGCTACTACTATTGCTACTGCTACTACTACTACTACCACCGCTACCACCACTCCTCCTCCTCCTCCCCCTCCTCCTCCTCCTCCTCCTACTACTACTACTACTACTACCACCACTACCACTACCACTAGCCCCCCCTCGAAATCAGAAACACACAGTACACCTTTCACTGCCACAAGCAAAACACATCGCCAACACTGTTCAACGTACCCTGATGTACTCAGCTCCGAACATCACAAAAGTGACATCGGATCGCAACTATCTAGTACGTACGATATACAGAATACTAAGTACTCTATACTACGTACGGTGTAGTACATTGTACGATATACTACAGATCGAAAACTACACACTCCACCCGCTAAACAATATAAGCCATCTACGATATTCCATAAACTTTATGCTGCATACTAGACATTGTATACTGTAAACATTTACCATATACCATATTCTACATAATGAACACTATGCGTTATATACTATATAGTATATAGTATATGCTATATGCAAAATACGATATATTATAGAATTATAGACCATACACCGTATTCTGTATGCTATACACTATGTACTATACAGCAAGACTGTATACCACATCCTGCTATAGGCTGCATACTGTATGCTCCATGCCATATGCTATATGCTAAATGCCGAATGCTGGCCATGTATAGTCTATGCTAGATGCTATGTTGTGCTATATGCTGTATACCTTTTTTTAAAGATACTAGCTATAATATGCTATTCGCTGCATACTATGTACTATATGCAAGGTACTGTGTACTTCGCACAGTGTACTTTGGACAAGTAAGTATGCCATACGCTTTGTTGAGTTTCCTATATGCTACCTGGTCTCTTGTATATGCCATATGCACTATGCCATGTGACATACACTCGAGGCTATGTGCTATATGATCTATGGAATATGCTATACACTATATATTACAAGATATATATCATATGCGTATACTAGATATATAAATCCTGTCTGCGTGTGGTGTATACAGCACATGACTCTTTTAGTGTATCCTCCGAGCATCGAGCCGCAGCGAAGGCGGCACGAGACCCGTGCTCAAGGCCCACCGAAACCCTAAACCCCATGAAATCCAAGATACTGAAGAATCCTAAACTTCGGACCCTAAACTGCAGCTGTTGAACCTCAGAGGTCGCCGATTGGCATTGAGGATCCGGTCCGGAACTCCGCAGCCAGCGCGGGCCACCTGCCCGGGTCACACTTAGGGTTTACGGGTTTGGGGTTTTGGGAGGTTGGTGCTCAGGGGGTTTCGCGGGTTTAAGGCGTTTAGAGGTTTCGGGTTCTACAGCATTTTCTGGCCGCGGAGGGTGTTGGATACGCATGCCTCAACAGCGATGCCGGCTTGGAAGCGCACGCTTGTCCCGTCACCCCAAAACCTGCCACTGAAGCAAAATGAACGTATGTGGCTGTTTGTCCAATTTGTATATGTATGCGAAGAAGTAAATAAATAAATAAATAAATATATATATATATATACACACACATGTAACACGTGTGTACATGGTGGATCTTACACAGTTCGCAAGGCTGTGTGGCTCGGATGGCCACCTGCCACCATAGCGCTTATCCAGCGCTGCGAGCAGCAAGGGCACTTGACCCGAGAGGGTGGTGTCCTCGGGATTCTCGCGCTGCGCGAGTTAGATTCGCTAAATCCAGCCTCGCTAGCCCGCCCTGCAGTGGTGTTCAGGATTCGGCAAGCTGGACAGAAGTCACATCTAATTCGCATCTAATAAGAATCGTGAATTCCCGGACTTCATACTTGAGCTGCCACTCGGAATCCCAATACTCAACCAATCTAGGGGCCATAACCCCAAACTATCGGGGTTCAGAAAATCAGATTCCTACATTCCACTGCATTCAATCAGCCCTGCGGATTCTTACGGAAGCCCCAAAGACCTCAAGCTCCCTTTCTGATGAGGGTCAGAGACATTGGGCTTCTGCCCGTGAGGGCCATTCTCCTCTCGCTTCGCATGCACCCGATAGTGGGCCACCTGGCTGAGACGCTTTCGAATCTTCTCGAATCTTGGCCCCCGATACTTTGTCGAAAGCATGGGTGAGTCTGCGACATCAATCAAGATCCAAGTCCAAGACATGAAATCTGAATCAGATCTTGGAAGAGTTTGTGTGTCTGAAGCACCATTGCTTTCAAGCAAAATCTCCGAAACCGTACGGTCATACGGTTCCGAGCCACGAAGCCCTCGGAAGGAGAGATCTGAATCTCTTGCGTTCCTTTGGTCCAGCTCTTCTGGCAGTGGACGGAGAGAACCTGCACTCGAGAGCTCGAAGCGGAAGCCCCTCAGCCCAGAGCCCGAAACCAAAAGCCCGAGTTCTAGTGAAGGCTTCGGGCTCCATACACGAGGGGAGACACTTCCCAGCTTTTCCAGGCTTCGGAATCTGACTGCAAGCTCCCAGCTCCTAGCCCAAGCCACATCACGTTCTGACGTCAATGTGCTTTGATGCAAGCCTGACGATACTACAGCTAGCAGAACTATTGCCCCTCGCAGCTATCGAAGCTCTCTGATCATGCAGGGCATCTCGCCTGATTGAAGGCCGGGCGCATGACATACTTCGGCTGCACATATGTCTCCCGATAACGATGCTCTGCGGCAATCAGAAGCTTGGAAACATCTCGCTTCTCTTCGATGGGGAAGTTCAGCCGGTCTAGACCTCAAAAAGTCTCTTGCCCACGCAAACTGAGCAGCAAACGGTGAACACTTTGAACATGCCCTGGGGTTATCTACGGATGGACAGAACTCTCACGACCAACTTTGCATCCAGTGTGTCGTCAGTTTTTTTTGTGCCCCTACGGGCTGTGAATGTTTCTTCTACAAGTACTACTCGGGATGGCACAGGCAGCAGGAAGCCGCCAGTCCAAAGTGGAAGCTTTGCAGAAGACGAACTTTGCAAGACTGTCCTGTCACGGCGAACGAGCACGTAGAGGTTTGTCACCCAAACCTACAAGGTCAACTGAGCCAAGGCTCGAATGCTGCGGACCATCCCAGACTTGCTTCCCATGTGGTCTGCTGCGATCTTGTCCCAGGCTGTCCTCAAGTAAGCTCCTGTTGAATCTCCTAATCTGATGTATTCATCCACATCCAGCGATGGCAGCAGCCACTGTGCGCGGCTCCTCATGCGATAGAGGCAGTCGTGCATGGCCCACGTCTGGACGTGATGTCGTTGCATGGCTGGGTGAGAGGTGTTAGCACCCTTCAGCAGGTCGGTGTTGACAGTGTTGAAGTGCACACGTGTGACGAGGCCGGCTTTGATATAAGGCTCGTACATCTTGAGAACCACTTCGTCGCTATCAGACGCGGTGTACACGAGGAAGTGTTCCACACCATGCAAGGCATGAAACTCGAGCCATTGGGGCGCAATGGCCACAGCCGAGATATCTCCGTTCCAAAGAGGGCGCACACAGCCCACGGTTCCATAATGACGGAGCAGCGAGGGATTTTGGGCGGCCGTCACGCGACCCAATTCGTGGCCATCGCCGTCCTCCAGAAACACATCGAAGGACGTCCGGTTTGCATCTGCTTCTGGCCAGTCGCACTGAAGCACGATCGTGTTCCTGGGTTGCTGACGCGAACCGACCAAAAAAATACCAAAGACCCCTAAAGATGGCGACTAAGAGCTCCTCTCAGAGTCCTTGCGCCCTTGCAATGCTCCTTGCATCCAGGCCTCCCGTGCTCCTCGCCGAGCTCTCCTCCGAAGACCTTCGCCTCCACACGATGCGCCTTTTCGGCTCCACTGCAGAAGATGGTGGGAGCTGCCTCCGAGGCGCTTTAAAAAAACCCTCAGCTTCAGCCTTAAGCTCCGTAAGGCCCTCCTTTCCCTTTCGGTACAGCAGGCCCCTAAGCCCCCGAACTCCCGAATCCCCGAACCTGCACACCCTGAAACCCCCCCAAAACACGGAAAGCCCTCGAAACCCCAAAGGCTCGTTCTGGGCAACACCACACCTGCCTCAAAGAAGTTGCTATTTAGGGCTATACGCCTTGTAGCTTCAAGAGCTCAGGGTTTAGGGGTTACGGTCTGGGGTTTGCCCGGGGTCAATGGATTAGGGCTGTAGGCGTTTAGGCATTAAGGCTTCAAGGTTCTAGCGTTTAGGGGTTTCGGGGGTTATGCAAGACGTCCTGGGACCATCCAAGCGAGAAGCACGCCAAGATGCTTAGCAGGGCGACACATAGTGTCGGACTACCGATAAAACGGAATTCCGGGGTTTGGCAGTTTAGCGTTTGCGCTCTTTAGCAAAGGTCCAAACGTTCCCTCCAAGAGTCTTCCCCAAACCAAACGACATGTTGGACGCCCCCGTCCAAAGCCTCCAAAGAGCAACGAAACCCTACACCACAAAAGCTTGGCAAGATCCGACTTGGGGGCCTCGGAGATCCCGACAAAAGCCGAGGCGCCCAGAGTGCGGGGGAGTAGATGAAAAGGAGTGCGATGAAGTTGCCCTTGTCCTTGTCTTGGACCGGGAGGTCAAGGGCAGACGGTTATGAGCAGCCATAGGATTTCAATCTTTAGGGGGTTGAGGTTGTGGGGCTTTGGGCGTTTGAGACTTCAAGTTTCAAGGCTCGAGGTTTTAGCTTTTCAGGTTGTTTGCGGTTTTAGGGTCCAGACTCCGGGGTCTCGAATTTACAGATGACTCCCAAGCTTCGACAGGCGGCCCGCTCAGATGCAATCACCAACTGAAGACAAAACCAAAGAGAAGACCCTCCTCCAATCAAAAAAGGCTTCCGATAGCTTCCAGGTCTCGCCGAAGCTCGGCACGGCACCCAAGTAGCCTCGGATCCCACTGTGCCCCTGCCCCCCCTCGCCTTGAAGGACAGGACGCGCTACTTTTTCGTAGAAAGCCTACGTACCTCCGCAATCATGGCAGCTCCCGTCAAGCCACGCGCAGAGATGCTCCGGGACCGGGACGAGAACTTCAAGAGCCTCGGCTTCAATCGGATGCCTCCACGATTCTTTGAGAAGCTGGTCACTGAATCTCAACTTCCCAAAAGCTCAAAAGCTCAAGCCGGGAACCGCGACTTACATGTAACATGCATGACCGCCAGTAAAAGAAGGGGTCTAACCGGCCCAACTCTGAAGCAATGCGGGTGACGAGGAGAAGGAGGATGGCGTTGCAATCATTGCAATAGTAGTGATGCCGATGTTGTTGATGTTGATGTTGACGCTTGTGCTGATGCTGATGCTGATGCTGATGCTGATGCTGATGCTGATGCTGATGCTGATGCTGATGCTGATGCTGATGCTGATGCTGATGCTGATGCTGATGCTGATGATGCTGATGCTGATGCTGATGCTGATGCTGACGATGTTGATAACTGCTGTTGATGTTGACGATGTTGATATTGATGCTGATGCTGATGCTGATGATGCTTGTGCTGGTGCTGCCGCTGATGCTGCTGATGCTGAGACTTTGTTGCTGTTGATTTCGGTAATGATGCTGAACAAGAAAAGAGGAGAAAGACTGAAAGCAGGATGCAGATCACGAAAACCAACAAATACTTTGCAAACAACCAACACTCAAGACGAGATGTTGACAGCAGTCATTGCTGCGGCAGCGGCGGCGGCAGCGGCAGCGGCAACGGCAGCAGCAAGCAGTAGCAGCAGCATCGACAGCAGCAGCAGCAGTAGCAGAAGCGGTAGCAGTGGGAGTAGCAGTAGGAGGAGGAGCAGTAGTAGTAGGAGTAGTAGGAGTTGTAGGAGTAGGAGGAGTAGTGTAGCAGTAGCAGTAGCAGTA
>CAJNDV010033296.1:109293-132642 GCA_905221635.1 Symbiodinium sp. CCMP2456
AGCACAGGTGGATCTGGTCAAAGTCGTAGTATTCGTAACTATTAGTACGAGACGTAGTAGTCGTTGTCCTAGCAGTAGTAGTAGTAGTAGTAGCAGCAGCAGTAGTAGTTGTTGTAGTCGTAGTAGTAGTTGTAGTAGTAGTAGTACTACTACTACTACTACTACTACTACTACTACTACTACCACTACTACTACTACTACTACTACTACTACTACTACTATAACTACTGCTCGTTGCCTGACCCTCCCCCGCTTAACCCAAAGCCGGTGCCGCGAAACATCTCTCCTGTGTCGTCGACGACGGCCAAGTCCCTATGCTTCCTGCGGGCGCTGCCATGGCCTCCTGAAACGAAGGGATTGGTCTATTAGGGTTTGGGTCCTGGGGGTTAAAGGTTAGGGTTTGGTGTTGGGGGTCTGACGCCGGGGTTATTCAGGTCTTGGATTTATCCATTGTACCTTGGAGGATCCTAGAGCCAGCCCTGGTTCTGCCGTATACAGCTATGAATGGTTAAATAGTAGTAGCTCCTTCGCATCCCCCATTACACTATGCTGTAACAACCCAACCCTGTTCTGATTCTATGGCCCCTATAGGGTTTGGATTGAGCCTGTGCATTTCTACCAGTCCGATACACCCCTCATACAAGCCGAAGCAAGGACCCACCCTCCCGTTCCAGATATGGTCTCAAAATGGAGGACGATTGGGTTCGACAGGCTTCTCTCAGCGCCCTTCACATTCCACCTCATGCGCCTCACCGAACTCAAGTCGCGAAGCCCAGAGCCTCCACCTTCGCGCAGTTGGAGCGCCGCGACGTCCTGCCAGGGCTTTGGGGCCGGTTGTGTAAGACTTTGATAAGTCTCCAGGCAGGCCCCTATGAAAGACTTCGAGAAACCGTTCTCGGGTTCGCATGGGGCGCGGGGCGCATGCTTCCCCAGCGCAGCCGTCCTCCGAACCGTCCTCGACTCCACATCTTGCATCCCGCAGCGAGCAAGAGGTTCCAGCACATGTTGCCAGGACGCAAGATGCCAGCCCAAGGCGAAAAGCCCAAGTTGGCATCGCTCTACAAGGGGCCAGGATAGGTGAAACGGCCTCTTGTAGGCTCCGGGTTCAGGGCTTGAAGGCTTAAGCCCGTGGGCTTGCACTTGGGGGTGCAGCGCTCTTTTCTCCAGCTTGGCTCTCGTCTGTCCAGCACAATACGACTCCAACAGATGTTGGATTGGGCTGCGATGATTGGGGATCCTCAGGCGGATTTGCTTGGAGGAGTTTGGAGAGAAAACAGCTGCGCATGTGCAGCAACAAGCGGACTTGACAGGAAGGTTGCAGTGGAAAGGCTTTAGATTGTGGCGTTCTAGGAATACACCAGTAAGCTACGACATCTACTTCAATGCTGTCAATCATGAAGTCAATTCAAACAATCGTTCACTCTGCAGAGTGTCTGGCTGTGACTAACCATCCAAGTCTGAGCCAGATATTGCCCGGTGTGGCTCGATGCCTTCGAATGACAGAAAGACTGGAAGCATGACACAATGACTCCACAGGTGAGCAGCTTGCGATTCTCGAGACAAGCGACTCCTGAGATAGTCTTGCAAAGCCACTGCCTGAGGCTCTTCCGCTTCCGGGGAAGGCTTGTGCGGACTGCTGTGCAAATCCTCTGCAAGTGGACCAGCGTGCACCTTGTGTGGAAAACTTGTCCCAGGCTTCCACTGCCATGCTGTCGCCTGTTTGTCCAACAGTGTATGTCTCCGCATCTGTGAGCACTGAATTGTCGTGACTGCATGCACACGTACAGACAGACAGACAGACAGACAGACAGACAGACAGTCAGTCAGTCAGTCAGTCAGTCAGTCAGTCAGTCAGTCAGTCAGACCGACCGATCGACCGACGTACTTACAGACAGGCATACATGCGTACATACATACGTACGTACATACATACAGGCACATGTACAAGCTCACCAGGTTCTTGCCACTTTGTTCTGAAGAGCAAAGAGTCGGTAGTGCTTGGCCGGGTGTCGGGAAAGCACGAGCTCGAAAAAGCCACCAGAGGCTGAGATGGTGCCCACGACCCTGCATACACACCTACGACACTGTCGATTCTGAACTCTCCTGAAGGGTGCACAACGATTCCGTTCCGCTCATGAGCATTTGTGAGATACTGTGAAATAAAGAGTTGTGTAAGGGTCCCTTGTTGTGGAGAGATCGCAACATTCGAGTGGCTGTGTGATGTCACATCCCTGAAGTCGCCCGGAGCTGGAGGCTTTAAAAAACTCGTCGCCTCGCTGTGAACCCACAAAGCCGTCTCAGTCTTCCATCGCCGTCGCTTCGCGGATGGGAGATGATAGATGGGCTTTGTGGGGTTACGCTGCGAAAACCGCAGCCGGATCAAAGCTTCCGCTTGGCGGCAGCGAAGTCCTACCTGGAGCGCTCCGTGGGGGGATCCCATGAGCCTCTGGCTCGCGGGACTCGGGGAGCCTTTGTCCCCTCACCCCTTCTCGCCTTTGGCGACACGGCTCTCTAAGATACAAAGCACAGGACACACTTCATGGCTCCCTACATTCTGCGTACAAGCTTGGGATCCCGGTAACGCAAACCCTAAAACCGAGACCCGGAGTAGCGATCAGGTGCAAACAACATAAGGACTGGAAATCAAAATGGCTAAAGCGACTGATCATGACAGTCAAACACTTTCCAAAATACACAGAGAACCGTAAGACGACAGCTTAAGAGCTGATTCCTAGGCCTTCAAGAGGAGGGAGAGACGAGAAACGCATGAGGAATGGGACAGCGGGAGCGGCAACCACCCGGGAGCGAGCCTGCAGTGTGCTGTCTTGGGCTTAAAAGTTTCATCGTTGGAGTTAGTTTCAGAGCTCAGAATAGCAAGGACACTGTAAAAGCTGCAAGGCCTGAAATAGGGCTACATGAACAGTACCTCTGCAAGAGCCAGCTATGCTGACTTCATCACGTGCAGGTAGTAGGATGAAATCCTCCGGACGAGAACCAGGTCAGACTGGTCAGACGACTTAGCATGTGCCACCTCATGTCTGTTGAACAGCACCATATCCTGATAGTCTTGCAACATCTTAGTTGGCGACTGCTGCTGAGGGCTCTGTGGCATCGCCAGCAGCCTACGTGGGCTTGGCGTCTCCGGTGGTGTGAGGATTCTCTCTGGCGTTTGCGGCATGCGCTGCCCACGACCAGACAATCCAGCAAGCTGATCCTGCAGCGTGCTAACGGGATCAAGTTGCAGACGCGGTCCGGGGTCGGTCTGCTGCACGGGCGGCATGAGCGGCATGGAAGGCATCGTTGGCTGGCTCAGCACTTCAGTTCTGAGCTGCTTCTGTTCTTTTGACAACGTCTCCAGCGACGTCTTGAGCTGGGTGAGCAGCTCGTGGTTCCTTTCTCCCGGCTTCGAGAGCTGGTCGAGCTGCTTCCGCTGGTCCTTTTGAAGTTGGTCCCACTGCTTCGTGAGCTGCCTCATGGCATCCGCACTGAGCCGCTTCTGCTCTGCAGACAAGCTGTCAAGCTGATCGTCCAGCTGCGATTCCAACTGCAAGAGCAACTCTTGATTCTGATCCTGAAGCGTGCTCAGGAGAGGATGTAGCTGCTGCTGTTGCTGTTCGCGAAGTTGATCGTATTGCTGCTTTAGCTGTACGAGCGAGTCAGTGCTGAGCTCTTTCTGTTCTGCGGACAGGCTATCTAGCTGCACTGCCAGTTGGCTCAGCAGCCGGTCCGGAAGACTTAACAAAGGATCGAGCCGTTGCTGCTGCTCTAGCAGCAGTTGACTCTGGTGCTGTTTCAGCTCTGTTACTGAGTTGGCACTGAGCTCTTTGCTCTCGGTAGACAAGTTCTCCAACTTGTCCAGATGTGAGCTGACTTGAGTCAACAGCTCTTGGCGATCATCCTGAATTGTACTGAGGAGGTTGTCGAGCCGATGTTGCTGTTGCTGCAGCACCTGGTCACAGTTTTGAGTGAGCTGCATGAGGGGATGGAGCAGGTGTCCTTGCTCGCGCAGCAATTGGTCACAGCTCTGCGTGAACTGTGTGAGGGGAACGAGATGCTGCTGCTGTTCCTGCTGTAGTTGGTCGCAGTGCTGCTTGAGCTCCTTCAAGGAGTCGACGCTGAGCTGCTGATGCTGCCGGCTACTTGCAGATAGACCCTCCAAGCCTGTTGTCAGCTGCATCAGCATCTCCTGGCTCTGATCCTGAACGCTGCGCATTGCGGGATTCAGCTGCTGCCGCTGCTCCCGCAGCAGCTGATCACAATGCTGCGTCACCTCTGTCAGAGGATCGAACTGTTGCAGCAGGAGGTCGAGCTGCTGCATGAGCTGCTTCAGCGAATCGGAGCTGAGCTGCTTCTGCTCCGTCGACACGGTCTCCAACTGCAATGTCAGCTGAGAGAGCAGCTCCTGGTTCCGGTCTGTAAGCGTGCTCAAAACATGATCAAGCTGCCGCTGCTGTTCCTGCAACAGATGGTCTCGTTGCTGCTTGAGCTGTGTGAATGAGTCGGCATGCTGTTCCAGTCGGGAAGTCAGGTCCTCATGGTTTCTTGAGATCCGAGTCTCCAGTTCGCCGGAATGCGCAGACTGTCTACCCAGCTGCGACGTCATCTTCTCCCAGAGGTGGCTCTGACTGGCAGACAAACCAGCCAGTTGTGCTGTCAGTTCGGCTTGGTTCGTGCCAAGCGCCTGCAGCAGTGGCTGTTGCCATTCCAGCAGCAAGTCCGCCTGTGCAGTCAGGAGGGGTCTGCTCGGTTCCTGCTAGCCCGCTTGGGGAGAGAGACAGCAGGGGAGAGACTTGACCAGTTCCCTAGCCCTAGGGCCCTAAGCTTCGGGAGCCCGCTTCCGATGCTCCCACCTGCTTGGCAAGCGAAGTCATGATTTCTGACACCTCGGCGGCTGCAAGGCTGGGAGGGCTCTTTTGATGAACTCGACTCACCGCCGCACCTTCTCCGTGATGCTCTTCATGTCGGCCTTGCAAGCCAAGCCATCCATGGCCTTCTTGATCTCCCTCATCTCGTTCTCATGGTCGGTTGCTCGCGCAGACACGGTGCCCAGAACCTCGACCTTCAAGTGATTCACCTCGTCCCCACAGATCCGATCGTGTACAAATCTGACACATCTGCCCCTTCATGCAAGCAAAGTAGCAGAAACACTTAAAATCACTTGCATGTGCCTCGCTGAAAGCATGCTGCTGCTTCTCTAGCAGGTCCGTGCAAGCCTTCTGAACCTCCGATTGGGCTGTTTGGGCCACACCGTCCATCTTGTCCAGCACCGTCTTCAGCCAATCATTCAACTGTCCCTTCAGCCTGCGACAGGCTTTGCGACGACTGTGTGACGTAGGCACGGCCGGAACGAGCAAGAAGCGGTGAAACTACCAAGGATGTTCCTCAGAACCCAACTAGTTCAACCCAGCAACCCAGATTAACGCTGCTACACTTCTTTCAGTCCAGGGTCGTCTTATTGTCAAGGTCGGCTGCAGAGGTGAGCACCACCTTGTCCAGACTCCCGGGTGGAATGACCACATTGAGGCCATGGCTCTCCATTGGATAAGAGCCCGGACTAGAGAGTCTAGCAGGTTTAGAGTTCAGGGCTTCTGGTTCAAGAGCTCAGCCTTCAGGGCCTGACCGATGTTTCTGCCACACCGTGCCGGCATCAAATCAACCTCTTCCAAACTCTGTCAGTCAGTGCTTGCGTGTAAAATCAATGCACGATGGGCTTGGGGAGCCTGGCGGACAGTAAGGAGGTGCCGCATGCAAGAACCCGCATCCACAACATGTCATGATCACTGATCGAGGTTCGATGCGATCGGAGGCTATCTTGGCCATGATTGCTATAGCACGAAAGAAAGTCCCAATGCAACTACCAGTACCCACACGACACAATCCGATTTGCAAACCTGAACGACCTGGTAGTCGTACTTCCGTCTTCGGAGTGAACCTGATTCCAGCATCAACCCTGGGCAGTGCATCTTTGTTCGTTTTACGAACGAACAAAAGCCACGCAACTAGGCTACAACGATTTTAAGAGTCATGCGACGACCCTGAACACGAAATGATGGTCATACGCTCGGGGGAAATACCATATCATTCTCCATGTGCCCTTTCTCTTGTATGCCCATTCGTACTAGAAACGAACAAGGATTGGAAAGCAGAGCCCAACACCAACCGAACCCAGCCTCGGTTAGGCTCTGTAGCAAGTGGAACGGGTTTGTACTCGCAAACAGAATCGATTTCGGCGTGCGCAGGGTGGCCATATCCTAAACAACTAGTTGGCTCATGTAGCATTGGGTACTAGTTTTGGTGTTACTTGTACAAGGCCAGGATGAACGGCAACGGCAGTGCTTGCTTCGAGGGAGCAGACTAGACACACTGAGCACAATTTGCTGGTGTTTCTTCATGCAGCTAGCAGTCGGTGTGATGCTGCTTTTGACCTGACCTGCCCAAAACAGTCGTAGCTCGACAAGCATGCGAAAATTGGCAAGGCTGATTCAGCTGCGTTTGTGGCGCCAATTGTTTTGATGACGTCGCTGGAGATGTTTTCTTGCTGCATGCAGCTTTGGCGACCATAGCTCCTGATCAGAAGACTTTCGCAGCGCACAACGAACAAGGTGCTGACAGCGCGTCTGCTGCGCGATGTTGATGCGGATGCGACCGGCCTCAAAACGATTTTGTTGACCTTGTGATGGCCTGTAGTGACATCTTCTTTCGCATTTTGACCATTCTTGTACATCTGTTCGTGTCACAAACGAGCAGAACCACAAACATAGGCCACAAAGATTTGGAGAGTCATGACACGGCCCTCCTGACGATTTTGATGATCATGCGAGAGGGGAAATGCCATAATATTTTCCATGTGTTAAATGCCCGTTCGAACTAGAAACGGACCAATTATTGGAAATCAGAGCCCAACAACACGATGTTGATTTTGTTGACCATGTCATGACATGCAAGGACATGTTCTTTTGCATGTTGACCGTGCTTGTATACCTGTTCAAGCGCCACGAGCGGCTCAAACGTAGGTGGTAGTTGCAATCGTAGTTTGCTTAGTAGCCATGGTTGCTGCGCGACTTTCATGGTCCCATGGATCTGGATTTTCATTTGATACACATGGACGTTGCAAAGATTGCTCCGCATGATGATGAACACATGTCCTGCTTTTCGCATGGAATTTTCATGGTATGGACCTGGATTTTGCATGTTTTACTTTGCGGAGAGTATTGCGCAAGCTGGCAGTCAATAGCAAGCCGGACTGCGGTCCCTTTCAAGACGGCCAGCTACGAGGGCTTTCGCTACAACAGACCGTTTTTGCATGGCACGCTGGCTGTACAGGCAACTCCTGCAGCTGGAGTTTGTGAAGATTACCACACCTATTACTCCAGAGCTCGGCCCGGTCCCAAGTCCGGGGGTCACCAGGCTATATTTGGCAGCAGCGCTTTTTCAAGGCTACCTGGTGGCTGGCGTGAGGGTTCTTGTGGGTTCCACGCCTCCAGGGAAACCCAGTCCGACTCTCCAGCAGTAACACTTGATGGAGAAGCGGCGACAAGCGGGAGCAGATAGGGGCGACCATCCTCTCGGCCAGTGCTCGGCCCCTTTATAGTTTGGAGCACGCAGGACGCAGGATCATCAACGACTGCTTTTCTTTCCTTCTTCGGTCGCAATTTGCCGCGCGCACGTGGCAATGCAAGAGCAGCTCCGCAAGTTTGGTGCTAAACTGCCTGTTTCACTTTGGCATTTATTCCCAGCATATCCCTTTCTCGGTCGTGCGAGCGGTGGTGGACACTTGGTCAGTGAAAGGCTACGCGATGCACTCTGCTTCACGTGGTGCTCCCCCCGCAGCAATATTGTCAGTCCATTCTTGGGTCCTGTACGCTTTTGTGGTGAGTAAGAGCGAGAAAACCATTTCGCACATGCCCCCGCTCGTCGTCTGATTTATTGATGTGCCGAGTCGCGATTGGAAGCCTTACAGTGTAACCTAACTTCAGAGGTCTCTGGAATGGATGATCCTTGGCATCATGAAGGCTAAACGAGTCGTCGAGACCCCACTGTGCGCCGTGGTTGGCTGGTGCATACAACTCAGAGCTTGTGAAGCAAGGATATGCCGTACCGTGTTTTTATTTAGGGCATGATGTTGGTGCAACTTTTCTTCCTTTTGCTGCTGGACATAAGACACACAGGCAGTTTTACGCTTCTTGGCTTATGCGGGCTGCTTCTGCGTGGAACAGACATGGTGGCGGCCGTCATTTGGCCATCACTCTACACTTGGAGTGTCTGCAGGACAATGTGCCAACGTGCCTGCAGGTGGGGGCCACATGCTCCGAAGTCTGCATGGTGCCACCTTTGTCTCCTCTACAGCCACAAGCGGTTCCTTGCGATGCAAAGCAACTGATTTCACTGATTTGTTTAATAAAATTTGGACACAGCGTGCTCAGGGTGCCGTAGTCGGCCCCTTTTCTTTGCAGTTCCTTAGAGTTCTTTGAAGTTTTATAGCTTCGAACTGGAGTTCTGCTGTGGTTTGTGGTGAGTCAGAGCGTGAAAGCCATAATTCTGCAGCAATCTCTGTTTGTGGTGCTTGGGTTGCCGTTTAGCGGCCCCTCAGAACTGTAAACTGTGCTTGTACAGTCGCACTTCTTTGGCACACTTTCACAGTTCTTGCACTGTCTTCCTGGCTAGAGGGTTCTTTGCTTCTAGGTCGGGCTTTTCGAAGCACCTAGTTAACTTGTAGCATGCAGCGATTCGTCGCCGTGCTTGCTGCTCCTTGCGCGGGTACAGTGTGTCCAAGTCGTGTGCATTAGCATTGTCTTAGTCGTAGTGTCTGGTGTGCAATGACTCGCCCGCTAGACACGAGACCCTTCGTGCGGCGATTGAAGTGAAGAAGTTGTTGTATACCTGTTCGTGCTACGAACGAACAAAAGCCACACAGCTAGTAATGCCAGTCCACAACGATTTTAGGAGTCATGTGACGTGCCCTCAACATGGTTTTGATGGTCACACGCTCGGAGGAAATGCCATGTGATTTTCTGCTTGCTGTTTTTTGTATTCCCGGTCGTAATAGAAAAGAACAAAAATTGGAAATCAAAGCCCAACACGATGTTGATGCGGATGCGCGACCGCCCTCAGAACGATTTTGTTGACCTCGTGATGGCCTTGTGATGTTATGTAGTGACATCTTCTTTCGCCGTTTGACCGTTGACGCATTACTGGGCTCGCCATCTGCATGCCCCTCATCCTCCGCAGGTTGGCTCTGCATGCCCCTCATCCATGAGGAGACCTATAGACCCAAGTGCGGGCACTGCAGTGGTTCGGACCTGCAAATTTGAGGACATACAAACTGGATCATGACGTGATGCAACCCTCGACCCAATTGCAATTGCAGTTCCGGAGCACCTTGACAATCCGTCATATAGTTCCGTGTTTCTTATCACAGCGCGTGCTTACTTATTCGATTCTGATGGTCATGCGAACGGGCGGAAATACTGGACTACGTGTCCGTTGCAACAGGATTGGACAAACAAAAACGAGCAAGTGAATTTGCATGATTGTCGAGAATGCTCTTGTCTTTTTTATTATTCCCAGTCTCGAAACCGCACTGCATCATCCCTCAAGACTTGCAACGGCGTGATGCTCAGGACTGCAAACTTTGGCAAGCCGGCCTCAGGCCCCGATGACAACGACATATGTTCCTCCCAACCGTTTAAATTTGACTTGAACCAAAGTCGCGAATGCATCAGGGCTGCTGTGCTGCTCGGTCGGTGACGCTTGTCCACAAGTGCTGTTCTGTCCATCCCTCACCGTGTCCGTCGCTCCACACCGGTCTCAACAGCGTCTCGCCCTCACCCACCTGCATATCCAAAATCACACTTAATCTAGCACCAGACATACACGAAGAAGTCGATTCGAGAACAAAGACTTGCATGCAAAAAACTTCTTGGAAACTTCTGCAATGCCCCACCACATGCACAGACACTACAGCACAAGGAGCAGCTTCGACAAGGTAGAACGCAGTGGCAACGATACTTGTCCATGCATGCTCTCTGTTCTAGCTGAGAGTGCGAAGGATGAATAGCAGTATAACGTCTCCACTTCGAAATCAGTGATCGGAGCACTAGTGGCGGCCTTCCCGCCACGGCTACTGAGCCAGCAAGTGCTCTCTTACACATGCTTGGCTTCGATAAGACTGAGGATATCTCATGCCACACCCCAAGAGACGAAGGCAGGATTGCGGGGCATCTTTTTCCTCACAGCCATCGCCTGGCACGGCTCCATATGTTCCACGTTCCAGACACGGTGCCGCTGCTTTTCAAGCTATGGCCGACGGGTGAAGCTCGTTGGCTCCGACGAGACTGCACTGGCAGGTGCGAGCTCGTCACACCCGATGGCGCTAAGGGCGATCACGGCAGGTTGGAAAATACATCCCCTTTCCTGGCCGTGGAGCTAGTTGGGTCAAGCTGCATCGTGGCTTGAGGGCCGTTCGCGCCGCAACCGCCATGTCAGCTTCACATTGAGGCTCGTGCAGTGGTGCAGCCGACAAGGATTGTGGCAGTTCGGCAAACTTTAGAAGTGACGAAAGGCCGAGATGTTACAAGTCCAAACAGATTCGGAATCTTCGCCACTCTCTGCAATTGCATGTCTCGCGGGACAGCTCGGAGTCTAAACACCGAATAGATGCAGGCTTTGGTGTCAGCTGGCGCAGCTACATGTGTTGCATATATCCGGTTCGCATCCCTGCAAATGAAACTTGTTCGCACCCCTGCGAACACACGGAAAAAAAAGTGTGCGACCAGCTATCCAATCATGGAAGCTGACCCGAAACGTCTCAGTCTTCATGCAAGCTTCAACCTGTCAGGCATGACGAGGTCTTCGTCGCACGAACTGGGGGTAGGCAAGCGCTTCAGTTAGCCTTCGGTGCTCCGGGAAAAGAATTGAAAGTTGACTTCCAGTGTTGCCGGCCTCGCCGCTGGATCAAAGCTGCAAGCACATAGCTTGCTGATACATCACTGCGTAGCAGGTCCAAAACAGAAGCTCAGCGAGCTGCCCTCGGCCCGAGCCGAAAGCACCATGCTGCTGAAGTCGCTCAGGCCGTATCCACAGTTTGAAGGTTTCTGCACGCGACTTGTACTGGCTTTGCGTCTCGGCAGCCGCAAGATCCTGTGCTTGCCACCAAGCTTTTCGCCATGTCTACGATTGTGGGAGTTCAGCTTCGGGGGTTTGTTGCCTTGCGTGAGAACGCCGCCGCACTGCCAGCATGCTCACAATCCCCCAGGGGTGTCCGTCAAGCAGTGAGGCGTCTACGCGAGAATACCGGGCATCGCAGCCCAGCTCGGCTTGCTCGAGCTTTGATCGCCGCCAAGCAGTTGGATTGTGATGTTTGCCGGGAACGACGCACTCGGAGCCCAAACCCTGCATTCCGAGGCGTTCCGAAAGGCGTTCGCAGCTCACTTCACCAGGCGCCTGGGGCCCCAGCCAATTCCCAAACCCCGCCAGGGTTCCGCCGGTGAGGCATCTGCTCTGGGCTCTGCACCCTCTACGGTTTAGCCGTGGCATCCCCCGCCAAAACCTGCAAGGCATCGTGAGGGAGCTCTCACATGCCAGGAGCCTCCGAGACTGACGTCCCGTCCTTCAAGGCCGTGCCTGCACAAGTCCTGGACATCTTCAAGCTCCCTCTAAGCACCCCAAGCCCAAGCCCGAGCCCGAGCCCCCAAACCTGCACAGATCTAAATCGCAGGTCCAAAGCTGATCGCTTTGCGATGTGTGAGTTTGGAGGTACGGGTGGTACGGGTGGTCTGCTTGCCTGTGACTGCAATGAGGGGCTGCGGAACCATTTTCAAACTCTCAGGAACTATTTTCGAAATCTCCGGAACCAGTGTCAGCAGCACCGGCAAACAGGCAGGAACCGTTCCAAACCGTCCGAACCATTCTGAAGAACTCCGCTGCAGCTAAAACACNNAGATCCTGAGATCAGCGTAAAGGTCTGGAGCTCCTGAAACAAACCACCGATTAATCTAATGATGAGTGGTAGATGGGTGCATGACAAGCAGCTCGTGCAAGATTCAACGGTCCCGGATATGACACACGGGACACTCGCTCTGTTGACACAAGCGGCGGTGCAAGTAGGCATCCACATGTGCTGAACCCCCGCATCTGCAGGTTATGCCTTACAAACCTGTCAGGCTCTAAATGCCTACGTTTCATTTCCGGGAAGAGCACGGTCAAGCATCACAAACTGCAACGTCGAGGAGTTGATCGCAGCACTTCCGCAGCAAGTCCCAATGGCACCTGCCAGGTCCTCGTAGCCTCAAAAGGCACCGAACCGACCGAACTCGCTCAGGTCTTGCAAGCTTCGCATCCAAGCGCAAGCCTCTTCTGGCAGGAGCAGATCGATGTTCGACGGATCGCAGCCACGGCCTTGCAGTTCAAGACACAAACATGACGGCTCTTGCCGAAGCCGCCGAAGCCGGAAAGAAATTCAACAAGTTCAACTGCTAGAAACAAACGGGGCGGGAAGCCATGAGGCCCATCTCAGCCTCAGCACAAGCCGGGCCCTAGACACCGCCATGGCTGGGTCGGGTGGAGCGGGGCCGCTCTTCTGAAGCGAAGGCCTGGGCTGCACGGGCACGTGCACGGGTGACCTGACACGCCAACTTCCGCCCAATCTGTGGGGCTGGGGCTGGGCCTGCCCGAATGGGGCGGCCAGGGCCGCTGTCTGCAGAGCGTGTCTCAATGCTCATGAACCAAAGAAGAGAGAGTTTGGGAAAGAACCAGGCCAAGCACCGAAGGGGCTCTGTCATCTGACAGGACCTGCGTGGAGCGATTGAGGCCTAATGAAGGTGATGCTCAAGGCTTCTGGGACAGCTAAAGCATGGCTAAAAAAGCCATTTAAGGACAACACACACGCATGCTCAGAGGACCTCTGAGCCGGCCTACTTTCGAGTCCTTCTCAAGTGATTCAAGTGTTCATCTATAAAGATTCTATGAAGAGAAATGCCACAAACAGAGTGCCGCAGGCTGGGACATGAGCATCCGAGCCTCGTAACGAAGCAGGCTTCTGGCACCGAACTCCGTATGTGAAGCGTTTCTGGGAAGTGCTTCCTCGACCATTGCGCTGCGCCCCAAGGGCGCCCGGACAGAGGAGACGATCAGCAACGAAGGTCTGCAACGTGTAGAGCCTGCACGCTTGCTCGCTCTCCTGCAAGGCGCGTCTCGCAAGAGCATCTGTGGCACAAGCCACCCTTCTCAGCAGCACAAGCTGCGAAATGTACAGGGCACTGATGGGTCTTCAGACATATTAGACCTATCCGGCCGTGTTGCAACTTGGGCAGGCACTAAGGCTTGGGAGCAGAAGCGAGAGCCCCCCGCCGGAGGGCACAATGTCAAGCGAAGCAGCAGCGTGGCTCGCATCTGCCCTGCCAAGATAATGCGATCTTGGATCGGAAACACCTGAAGCAATGCCTTTTGAAGCGATCCTGCTCAGTTCATGCTTCTGCACAAGCTGAATCCCCGTCAGCTCGAGGCTCTTGGAAGTCGCCACGGTGGCCCGATTGCTACCCGGCAGGGATCTGAAACTGCAGCTGCTACCGTGCGGTCGGTGCTGCCGGCTTCGGCAGAGCTTCTGTGCAGCCTTCAGAGCTTCTGGAAGATCTCCGGGCTCAAGCTTTGCCCAGCTGGTACTAGCCAAGGATCTGAGCACGGCATCGACCTGATGTTCATGCTGTGGACCTCCCGGTGCCAGGCCTCTTCACGTCGGCTTGGATGCTAGGACCGCTAGGGCGCGATGTGACGGTGCAACGAGTTGCCGAAACATTGCTCTAAATGCCAACGTTTCATTTCCGCGAAGAGCACGGTCAAGCATCACAAACTGCAACGTCGAGCAGTTGATCGCAGCGGCAATCTGAAGTCACCGGACCCAGTGGCAGGATGACGGGCAGAGGGTGCTGTTTGCAATGCAAGTGACATCCAGACGATAAAAGCTGCAGCGGGGTCGATGTGCGACACCACGACGCAAACTGCAGAAGGTCAAGCCGAGACTAGGCGCACAGAGGTCGCAGACAAGCCGGCTTCGGGCAGAGGCCAAAATGATCCAAGACGGGTGGAGTGCGGGGACGGTCAGAAACAGCCCGCATCAGCATGCGTCTCTGCCACCGCGCTTGCCATGCTTAAAACTCTGGGCTGCCGAAGATGGGTGCGTCATGGTCGTACACGTGTCTTCCTAACTGCCCGGACCTGGCGCGAGAGGCACGGCTGAGTGCTGCTTGCACTTCCGTGATCTTCTTCACCTTCGGATGCCAGGTAGGTCGCTTGAGATCGGCACAGTCTTGCCACGCAGCCCTTTGATATACAGCACCACAAGAACGGGCACTAGCCAGCGGTCTGGCCTTGAGAAAGGCAGCACAGAAGCTTGAAGCCATGTCAAGGCACCGACCCGCCGTTGAGGTGAGTTGAGGCACGAAAGCAGGAAGGCAGCATCCTCCAAGTCGGAGGGCCTCGGAGGGCTCTCTGGGCCCGGAGGTAAGTGGCACTCAGATTGGCCACTAAGCCTCGAAAGTCTTCTCGCACACAAGCGAAGAGAGCGAATCACGCTTGAAATGGAACCCGAATGCGAGCTGAGCCATGGTGAACCTGCATGTGGAGACCGTCCACAGCCACCGTGTGGTGCTTGCTCAGGGTTGTGGCATCCTGGGGCCCTTGGTCACCCGAGTCCTTGAAATGAATCTGCCGCTGGCTTCCCACTGTGCCTCTGAGAACTGAGCCAGGTTTCATCCAGATCTCCGCATTCGGACATCTTCGCTTGGCTGGGTTTCTGCCAAATTGGCAGTGCACAGCATGAACGCTCCAGAACTTTCCGCGACACAAGCATCCCTTTCACCTGCCATGGAAGCAAGGCGCTGTTCTCATTTCATGAAACATGGGGGCGATGTGACGAGAGCTGCTCGTGGAGCAGGCTCCATGTGCGAGACCATTCAAAGGTCTGCTCCCGCTGTTTTGATGCTACAACGGACTACGGAGAGTCTTCCGCACACAGTTGTACCGGCAGTGCCAACCATGACAGACTGCAGCAACACATCGCAAAACTGGCCGCCGGTTTGTGAGCTTCGGGCGGGGAGGACTTGATACAGACCGCGCACATCAAGAGCACACAAAGATCTGTCACTGCTCGAGCAGGTGCCTCTGCATCCTCAAATGCCGGCGAACATTGCGAGCACATCAGACTGCAAGACCGTGGCTCGATGTCTGCCTTCTCTCTCGCGGCGCAAGTTCTTTCTACTTCCTGTGACGGCTCACCAACTCCCAGTTTTTTGATAGGCCGAGTTCGCAATGATGCAGCTAGTGACAGATGCCTTGCATGTCATGGCTTGTGCCGGCGACCCACACTTGGACACGACAGTCTCCAAGCAAAGCACGGCAGTGCAAAGACACAAACTGTGAGTCACCGTCACCAAAGCAATTATTTGAACCCGCAACAGATCTTTGCATCAAAGTCGAAGCTGCGAAGGCCACATCGTCGAAGTGCAACATCGCACGAGATAAAATGAGAGAAAACACGTTTTTGTGCGACAAGGCAGGCTGTACATGACCAAGACTCCAGCCTTTATCGTTGGGGCTCACAAGATGATGGAACGCAGTGAAAGAAGTCTTATTGTCTTATTGGAAAATTGCAGCGAAAGAAGTCGTATTGCATATTCGGGAATTGCAGATGGAGTCGACCCCGCTCGGACTCGGCATGGTGCTGTCACACGCATAGTCCGCCGCGATGGCTTTCCAAACGCTACAGTCCGCCCAGAAGTCCCAGGCCCTCGGTAGACCCATGTATCAGCTCACCGACTTTGGGCCACCGCATGTCCTACACCAATCCTCCTACATCTGCGGGAGCTCGTCAAAAAGCAGATCCGGTCGGATTCCAACAGACCCGATCACTGCGGAGAGTCTTCAGCAGCTGCTTCTGCACGCATGGCCTGCCATGACACGCCGGCTGCATGGATCACGAAAATGATTCCACGTGTAGCAACAGTGGAGAGTAAACAAACTTGATCACCGCTGCATTCATTAGTTTCGGTCTAGTCTTGTGCGGATGCTTCTGCGCATCGGCCACACTGGCACAAGTGCACAACTCTTCTTCAGTTTACTACTTTTGCTGACGAAAGTTCCACGCCCAAGATTGCAATCCCGACCCTCTACTCAGGCCGTGCTGCACATGGGCCTGAACCTGTCATGTTTTTCCTGCCGGCGCATTTGCCACACTGGCCAAAGTGCACAGCTCTTCTTTAGTTTACGCTGCAGGCCCACACGAATTCGGAGAAGGCAGGGCACAACGAGCAGTGAACATCCAGAATCAGGTGCAGGTCGCATGCAGGCGGTCTGGACGGTGCTGCTGTAATTGGTGCCAGAGCCTCTGATCCATGGCACTGGGAGAGACGCTCGTGGCAGCGCAACAGGACAGCAGATGCGCGGCAAAGACAGATCGAAACATGCAACAGTGGCAGGCGGCCACGATCCAATGGCCCGTGGGCATTTGCAAGTGAACACGCCTGAGCCTGAGCCTTCCCTACAGCAAACAGTCTGAAATTAGACTTCCGCAGCCGGATCGTGCTTTGCAGGCAAAGCATGCCTGAAGCTCCCAAGGCTTCAGCGGCCTCTCAGTCGCTGCCTTCGACACTCCAGAGCACCTCCTTGCCCGACAACGCAGCCACGGTGGGCTGAGATCCCCGCGAAGAGCTTCGAGCTCGGCCTTGGCAGTACCGGCTGCTCGACGTTATCGCGGTATGCGGCATGCTGCACAACCACAGATGAAACTGAATGACCTAGAAAAGCATGGGCAGAGGGCATGAGGTTTTCGCTATAACAGTTCAGCAATGCATGGCCGAGGTCTGATGACGCAGTCACCCGCCTCTGCACCCCAGAACTTTTGGCCATGCCTTGAAGAGCCCACCCTCAGGGTGCTAGGCTCCGTGGCGTGGCTTCCGCAGGGTGACCTTGACCTTTCTTTGAAGCTTGTAACAAGGCTTGGGGGCCTTTTGTCGAGCGTAGGCGTAGGGCTCTTGGATCATTTCAGGTTTGACTCACTTCCCGACTCCCAACGAAAAGTGAAGAACAAGTCCATGCGCATGCCCAGGCAGGCCAACAGCAAAAGAGGATCCAATAAGTGCAGGATCTGAATGCTCAGACAGGTGCAGACCCCGGTTCAGGATCCCTGGGCGAGGGGAAGCTGTTTCTTGCCATCACATACACAGCGGGCCTACGCGGTGATGAAGCAACTAAGGTGGGCCAACGGCGCACGGCTTGTCGCACGCAGCTGTCACGGGCAAGACGTGTGTAAGCGCCCAGTTGGACCTGACATCCATGGCTCGCCTTGATGTATTGCTCAAAGTTTCAAATATTCGCACGCATCTGCCTCACAGCGCTAAGCTTTGCATCCAGCTCTCTGGGGCACGAGATAGCTTTGATAGGACCACGCGAAGATCCAAATATCCAATCCGGGGACCTTCTAAGTTGCTGTGAAGTCCCAAGCGTATGGCGGACTATAACGTCGGCTCGTATGGTGGACTCAACAGTGACGAGCTGGGGCGTCACAAATGAAGCAACTAAGGTGGGCCAACGGGGCACGGCTTGTCGCACGCAGCTGTCACGGGCAAGACGTATAAGGGCCCAGTTGGACCTGACATCCATGGCTCGCCTTGATGTATTGCTCAAAGTTTCAAAGATTAGCGCGCATCTGCCTCACAGCGCTAAGCTTTGCATCCAGCTCTCTGAGGCACGAGATAGCTTTGATAGGACCCCGTGAAGATCCAAATATCCAATCCAGGGACCTCAGGGACCTTCTAAGTTGCTGTGAAGTCCCAAGCTGTACAAATTTGAAGATTGCGTCGGCACGTTGGCTCGTATGGCGGACTCAACAGTGACGAGCTGGGGCGTCACAAAACAAAACGAGCGGGCAACAACAGCAGTATCAGCACCTATGGCGGATATATCCCATGTGTTGGGCGGGTGGGACGTGCAATATTGAACGTGTGGGTTTGGATTTTCGGCAGTATTGCGGACGTGACGGACCCATTCTGCAATAAGTCGACTGCAAGACAAGCATGTTAGGCGAAGGCCCGCTAAGATCTGCTGACTGGACTTAGGGCTGCCCAGAAATACTAAACTTCAAAGCACGTAGCACTGAGCACCAGCAGCTGTAAATTCTAGAACAAATGACTGCGCGGGTGGAATTAGCGTGTTAGTGTCACAGCTTGCCACAGTTGCCATCGTTCTGCAGCTGTGTACAGGCACGTTTATTGCAGAATCCGGTGCTTCACGTGGCTCCATACTCCGATATGCGCATGGTTTGGGCCTACGTGCCCCTATGCGCTCTGCGAAAAGTAGAGTACACTATAGAGGCAACGTGAGGCTGCCGTATGCTGCCGCGGAATCCCGCGGATGCTGCTCACAGGCACGTTGATTGCAGAATCCAGTGCTTCACGTGGCTCCGTACTCCGATTTGTGCATGGTTTGGGTCTACGTGCCCCTATGCTTTCTGCGAATAATTCATTTCCTCTTGGCCGGGCACATAATTACTCACTACATGGGTTGGAAGGAATATCCACCGATACCGATAAGCACGTCCATCACGAATAATGTTTATTGCAGAAACCTACGTGGAACGTCCTTTTGCAATATTTCAGGCCTGAGAACCCAATCTGCCCAAACTATGGTTTATTGCAGAATAAAACTGCGGCGATATACGTACGTGCACCCATTCTGCAATAAGCCAAGGATGGGGGACTGGCGGATACTTGGCACAGGAGCTGCTCTCTGCTTACACTTGCAGGCCTCATCTCACCAAACCGACATCGGCTCCTGCGCTGCAGCGCATTGTACATGTCCTGCTATAGGCTGCAGACAACGAGGTGCTGGTGACCCGAGGCCACACACCGGACCTTAAACCACCACAACCAGGCCCAACCGCTGATGCAATCCCGACCCTCTACTCAGGCCGCGCTGCACATGTGCCTGAACCTCTTATGTTTTCCTGCCGGCGCAGCGGCAGTGTTTTTGATGGTGCTGAGGGCTGAGCGCTGTCGTAACCACAGCCACACGCACTTAGAGCCGCAAGCAGTCTGAGGCTGATGGCCTTTGCTTTGCCAGAACCAGCACCCAATGCTCATCACACACCAATCGTCCTACGTTGTATCCTACATCTGCGGGAGCTCGTCAAAAAGCAGATCCGGTCGGATTCCAACAGACCCGTATAGGATCATTCTCAAACAGAAGTCCGATCACTGGGGAGAGTCTTCATCAGCTGCTTCCGTGCGCATGGCCCTCCGTGGCACGCCGGCTGCATGGATCACGAAAATGATTCCACGCGGCAACAGCGGAGAGTAAACAAACTTGATCACCGCTGCATTCATTGCTGCAGTTCCGGTCTTGTGCGGATGCTTCTGCGCATCGGCCACACTGGCACAAGTGCACAACTCTTCTTCAGTTTACGACTTTTGCTGACGAGAGCGTCACAGCATCATCAAATGCAGGCGAAACAAACTGAGGAACTGCAACCAAGCGTCCAACGTGCTTCTGCACAGCAGGTGGCACAGTGACTACTGAAAAGGCCGGATCCAGCTTCGCACAACTCGGACCGCACGAGAAGCGGACCGGAACGGCACTGACGGCAGTAACGGCACCAAACCTCATCGCACTACAAACCCTAAACCCTGAAATGCAAGACCCTGCTGTTCTGAGTACTACCCTGCAATGCGGGCTCGTCCTAGCTAGGTGGGAAGCCCTAATAACCCTAAACCCTAAACCTTCAAAATCCGAGTTGTGAGAGCGTAAACCTTCTTTTGAATTCGGTCCTCTTCGCTCCAACCCTGGACATACTCATTGGACAAGTCCTCCCGGTGCAGCATGCCGGTTCTTTTCCGAGTCTTAGCCACTGAGTAGTGATGTCTCCCTGCACCACTGGGCCGCTTGCATTGGTAACCTCTGAACTTGAGGGAATGCTGTGACACGGATCGACCGCTGTCGATGAATGAAGGTTATTTGGCATGGAAATGCTGCAGCTTACTGCTCGACCAGGCCAGCAAGCTAGAGTTCGATGACGAAGACCTTGAGAAGAGGCGACGGTAGCGCATTTCGCTTCATGCGGAGCTGCAGTAGAGTGTGCCACTGATGTCCTGCACGAAGGCTGAGTCGCTTTGCAGGGTAGGATGTCCGACCAGATGACAGCCTCATCTCTCTTGCCATTCTGCCAGTTGGCGCCGAGAGGGGATGCTGCTCAACATGAAGTCAGAGGCTCAGGGTAACTCCACGAAAGAGAAAAGGATCCAGATGTCACTTTGGGCACTCGAAGACGGTCAGTCTCCAGACCCCTGAGTACGTGCGAGCGCGACATACCACCGACAAAGTTTAGATCAGTGCATCATGATGAACACTAAGTGAAGCTTTCAATTACTTGAAGCCAACAGCCCAACAATCAGACTCTTTGGTCCTCCATCATGTGTCGCCCCCCCTAAACTAAAGACGCAGCCTGGTGTAGCAGTGTAGCACGATTTGTGGCTTGCTGCGGTTTCGCATCTATTGCCCGCTTTTGGCCCTATTCGGTGCTGGCTGGAGGCTGCACGAGTGCACAAACGTTCGTTAACTTGCGACGTGGGCTGACGCACGTGCCACGGCATCATCGCTTGCAGGCTGACGACCGACTGATAGCGGTGTAACTGAGAGACTGCGCTTACTTCATCGTGTGGTCATGGCAAATCGCGCTTTCGCAGAAACGTCTTCGGTCTTGGAGCCGAGTGGCCACCGGATGGCTACTCAGGCGTTACACAGGCAAGCAAATGCAAGCAGCAACAGCACTGGGACGTATGGTCTATGCGTGCGAATGCCACAGCATCATGGCATGCGGGTGAGCGCAAGGACAAGATGCGCACATATCTTCGACTGCATCCGGCATACCTCAACGACCTGTGAAAGACCCTGCTCTTGCCTGTCCCAGCTTCACGCGCACCAAGCACTGCTTTTGCATTATGGCCTGCTGGGCCCTCTACGCAGACCCTGCAGTACATACGCTGAACCTGTCGCAGCATGTTTTGCTGCCATAGCAAAGGCAGCAGACTCTGGGGGCTGAGTGGCGAGCACTACCGTTGACCTGCCCACAAGCACTAGCAGCCATAAGAACCATAAGCCGTAGATCCAAACACTCCTCCGATTTGTGTCATGCCGTGTATGGCCTTTCTACACAAGCTGTGTATCACTCGTGTTGAACCGGTTAACGGCAGCCGGTTTTTGGGTTTGACTACATCAACCACAGGCGAAACAAGGCCACGAGCAGACAAAGGTCCTCTGGTTATTCGTCCGCCCATGTCAATCGAACCGCTTTCTTGCCCAGGGATCGCCACAGAAGGCTCTGGATGAGCTTCGTCATGTCCCGGATTGGCCGATCAACCAATTGCAGCTCGTCACACCTGAAGAGAGAGTGTCTACTGTAGGGTAGGCAGAAAGGAACATCCTTGTTGTGCAAAAGAAAAACTTGCAGGAGTCAAGCTACCAACCATGTAGGTTGATTTGAGAGAAACTTCTACCAAGCCCAAAAGGGTCTTCCAGGTTAGCACTTCCTCAAAGACTGAGCGGCCAAACGAACGAGCACTCGGCTCCGAGTGCCCGGCACATGCAGCCGACAACAATGAGGCTCCGCCACCATACTCCGACATGAAGGCCCACCTCAGTAGCCACGTTGTGTGAAGAGTTGAGTTGTAGCGCTTTATGATCACCGACGTCCACTTCGACTACCGACTAACCGTCACCGATCCATCTTATCATCATCCGCTGCAGCGGCAGTGGCGACGGTCATCACTCTGCACAAGTACGTAGAGTACGAGTATGTTGTGCAGATGACTGCGCCAGCAAAGGTCTGCAAGATCGGATAATGAGGGCCACGGCACGGCCTCTAGAGACCCTAAATTACAGTATTGACACGGAGCAACAGCTGCTACCCTGTAGGGGCCCTGTGTACTGCCGCAGTTTGCTGATGCAGCACAGGCCACCACTGCGCAGCACAACCACGACCATGAGGAAAGTCATGTGCCGCTGGCTGATGCTCGAAGGTTCAAGTGCCCAAGGATATGTAGAGCAATAAGGAAAGCAATAGCAATGGCAACAATAAATAAAACATAATACTGGAAAAGTAACAACTATAACAACATTAGCAATAATAGCGAACTTGAAGCACCGCAATTTAAAGTCCAGCAGTCCAACAGACTGCCCACCACCCACAGATCAGATGGGCACTGCCGCTGGCAGTTTCTGCACGTAGGTGGAAGGCACCCCGGATTTATCCAGTAAACTGAACCAACACCAGCATCCTTGAAACAAAAACGGGCCTTACCTCGAATTTGGATTGCCCAATGTTTGCTGAGAGCACTGCTGTGGTTTTTCCTGCACCGAGCGGCGCCACCTAAAGCAAAGGTGGCGTGGGTGAACACGCGTTCTGCCTGCCAAGGCTGCAGTGGGGTCGCTCTAACTACTAGCAGATTCTGTCCGGATCTGGTGCAGAGGCCAAACCACCAAATGCGCGGACTTCGACTCGTTCAAGTTTTCGGCATGTTGCTATGCTTAGCCCTGCAACTCATAGGTTAGGATGCTCAAACTTCAACAATTCCTTCAGGACTCTTCTCTTAATGGCTGCTAGTCAACCAACAGTCCCTCTCTGTTATTTCTAGCAGCTACTAGCTACTATATTAGGCTGAGACAACAAGCTGTACAAAGAGCCATGCTGTTCTTAGAAGATGCATACCTCAAAGACAGTTTTTGAATCGTTCCCGGGCCTTGAGAAAGTTGCTAAAGGGAGCACCAAACACGCTGCGGGAACCAACTAGATTCGGATGCTGCCAGTTTTGCAAGCTCCGGCAATTTCGCACAAATTCTTGAACCAGAAGCTTGGCGCGACTGGCCGGTAGATGACGCACACTCTGCTCCGACCAAGTGATTCTTGTTTGAATTTACAAAGTGAAGTCCAGCTAGTGTGGATCGAAAAGCTGTATTCCGAGCCCTGAAGCTTTTTCAGCCCTGAGCCATACATATAGCGGTATCTCTACTTCGCTACATGACCAAAACAAAATTCACTTCAAAAGCATTCTGTCACAGCTTCTAAAACAAAGTTGCACATAAATGTTCGAAAAAAACTCTGCTTTCGAGAACTTACAAGCGGGGCCTTTTGATCTAAACCGTTAAAAACCTAGAAAGCCTTAGGTCTTTCAGGTCTGCAAGCAAACACGTCCAAGCACTGCTGCAAGCAAGGCAAGCCCACAAAACACTCGGACAGTTCACACTTTTAGCACGCACAGCTCACTGCTGGTCCACGTGTCTTGAGCCAAACAAGACAGTAGTCGCTTC
>CAJNDV010033297.1:277-14769 GCA_905221635.1 Symbiodinium sp. CCMP2456
GGCTGCTTTAAGGGCTCCTTTAAGGGATCTATGTGGGTTTACGGTTCTTACTAGAGGTTGCGGCATCCGGGTGTGAGGACAGTTTAGAGATTAATGACCCCCCTCCCCCATAAAGGATGAGGAACCCCAAACCCTGAACCCTCACTGGGCCCTTTCGAGGAACCCTTAAAGACCGCTCAGTGTGGAGTTTGAGGTGTGCGTCGTTCAGCCTGCCAAGGGGCTTCCCAGTCCAGTTTCGAACGTGGGTTTAGGGTTTAGGGTTTAGGGTTTAGGGTTTAGGGTTTAGGATTTAGGGCGTGGTCTCTTGACGAGATTTCTGATGCTTCATTTGTGATTTTGGATTGTCTATAATAACTACAAGCATCAACGGATAATCGATGAACAGGTTCAGGCTTGTGATGTATGCCTTAGGTATGGGGCCGTCTATCCTGCACCTGCTGACAAACCCAGTAGGAACTTGACAGATATATATATATACACATATATATATATATATAGTCTCTGGGGGACTGGTTTGAGCTACTGTCGAAACTGCTAACAAACCCGAAAACACATGCCTCCTTGTCAGATCCCGAAGAGGACCATGCCATGACCCCTTTGTGAATATTAGGTCCTAAACCTCTAAACCTAAACCCCTAAACCCCTAAACCCCAAACCCCTAAATCCAAAACCCCTAAACCCAAACCCTAAACCGGCCCTAAATCCCTAAACCTGAATATGTAGAATAGGGTTTTCCGTGATTTTAATATATTCTAGTATCATCACCTGGGTTGTTCCCCGGTAAACCCCTAAACCCCTAAACCCGACACCCCCAACGAAGCAAAGACAAACCCGACACCCGAGGCCTTGCTCTGCATGAGAGCCTTCAAGGCGGCGAGGTACGGATTTGGGGTTGAGGGTTTAGGGGTTCAGCTTAACTCGGGCCTGTCTTCAGGGCTGTCAGGGATTAAATCTCATAAGACTATAGGGGCTTCAAGCTAGAGAACGCAGACGGCTCCCAGCACATGCACAAAAGTACTAAAGTACTACAACATGTGGGGGCTTGGGTTTAGGATGGCCAGCGCTGGCGAAGCTCCGCTGCCTGCCTTGCCGACCGTAGTCTCCGAACTCCCCGTAATACCCCGCCCCCTAAACCCTCAAACCCTGAAAACCTCGCAAAAACATCTCGATCTTTCCGGCATCACTAGACATTAAAACGCCATAAAAATGCAGGTTCCCCTGATTCCTACATACGGATGCCCAAGTAAGCACTTGCAGCCCAGCGACAACAAGGTCTCCGCATATCTCTCCCAATGCCTGCAACTCGCTCTGATCAAGAGCAGTGTTCCTTAAGATAGAATGAGAAAACACTTGGTGGTACATGTTCGTGCTATTAGAGTTGGGAGCCGTGCGGAATATGTAGAGCAACACATTGCTATTCCTTGATGCCCTGCTAGAGAACGTGTAAGGGGCTGTTCCAAATCAGCCTTCATGCGGCTCTGACAGTTCTCTCACCTGTCCAGTCAAGAGGATCTCGGACTCTGAACCCTCAAACCCAAAACCAGAAACCGGAATGTAGGGGCCTTAATAACTAGAATAGGGTTTTGGGGCCCATTATACTATACTAATAATAAGGAACCCTGCCCATTTGAAACCATGGGCCCCTAGTATGGGCCCTTAACCCTGGGATCCTTATATATCTACTACATACCCTATATGTACCCTTAAGAGTCCCTAGAAAGGCCTAAGGGTCCATATTAGCGGCCCATACTTCGAACCTTAGATAAAAAGGGGGTCCCATGCCCGGGTGTTCTTCGACGAGGATCCTGTTCATGGGCATGCTCTCGCAACGAACGACCATCCTACGATTTTAAGGTTTAGGGGTTTAGGGTTTGGGGTTAAATTATAACAGGTTTTGTTAGAACAATCATCCTACCATTTTAGCGTTTAGGGGTTTAGGGTTTAGGGTTAAATTATAACAGGTTTTGTTAGAACAATCATCCTACTATTTTAGGGCTTAGGCGGTTTAGGGGTTTAGGGTTATAAGGTTTTATGGCCCGTTGTCGTCATTTCCCAGACCTGGGAATCTGCCGAATCCCGAAATCTCACCCCCATAGCACACTCATGAAAACTCTGCATATCGGTATATGATGGGTTTAGGGTTTAGGGTATATGGGAGTGTCGGATGCCGAGGTAGATCTCAACCACTAGAAAATACTCTGCACAAGCCTAAACCCCAAATCTCAAACTCTAAAACCTTAACCACTGAACCCTAGCCTACGTAGAGTCTTTGGCCTAAACCCCTAAATCCTAAACCCTTCAACCCTAAACCCAAAACCCCAAACCCAAACTCCCAAACCCCAAACCCTAAACCCTAAACCCTTATGAACCCTAGAGCTCTGCACACGCCCGCCTCGGATGCCAGCGGCACACAAGCGGGCAGGGAGGGCTTCGGCGGCCGGGCCTGTGGGGTTAGCATTCCTTTCAGGGATCCTGTAAGGTATGTGTTTAGGGTATAGGGTTCAGGGTTTAGGGTTTGAGGTTAGGGTTTAGGGTTTAGGGTCTTTTTGGGGTTCAGGGTTTAGGGTTTGAGGTTAGGGTTTAGGGTCTTTTTGGGTTTAGGGGGTTAGCGGTTTTGTTCCTCGCTCTAGGACCATGCCCGCGTTGCAGGGTAAGGCCTATTTCAGGTTCTAACCAGGGCGTGGTGTTTTGGGTAACGGGGGCGAGCAATACAGTACATTCTCTAGGGTTCTACGCACCCCGATTCCGTTTGGATAGTTCTCTAAATGAGGGTCCCCACTTTGGTACGGCCGGCACCCTTATAAAAAGGATCCCCAAAAGGACCCTATAATTTAGAAAATTTCCCATTTGGTAGTTGGCAGAGGGGGTTCAGAGCTTTGACAGTTTACCGGTTTGGCGCTCAGGGCTGAGGAATCCTTGAGAGTGCAGGGCGCGAATTTAGGGTTCAAGGATCAGGGTTTGGGGGTTTCGGGGTTTGGGGTTTAGGGTTTTTGGGTTGGGGGTTTAGGGTTCAGTCAGGGCATTGGCCGTTGAGTTCGATCAGATTTCGGGCCACATCTTGTTGCTGCAGAGGTCGGACCGTCGTCGTGTCTCTAGGCTTCAGCCACTACTACATCGCTGCCTTGAGTAGTCTTTACTATGGCTGCCCTTGACGAATAAATCTTGCTACGGCTGCTGCGGCTTCAAATATGTCTAAAACATACTGTATACTAAACATTCCGAGCCCAAAGGCCTACACAAATCCCTCAGAAGAACCCTTCCACTTTCACGAAACACCCTAAAACCCTCAAGCTGAACCCTAAACCCTGAACCTTTCAAGGAGCCGGTTTAAGGAACCCTTCGAAGGAAGCCCAAAAAGGAACGTGGAACCTTTAAAAGCACCCCTTATAGAACCCCTAAAGGTACTGCCTAGAGCCCTTGAGCCTGATAGCACCCTTCTTGTACCCCCTTAGCAAGGAATCCTGAAAGATTCCTTTCCCATGGGCCCCATAGAAGTTCCTTTCTGGGATTACCTTATAGGATTCTATACTATGAACCCCAAAAAGGAACTACTTTAGGGCCTATGGGTAGTTCTACTATACAACGGATGCAATTAAGGTTTAGGGTTTAGGGCCCAGGAGTCCTTTGCAGGGTTCCTTCAAGTCCAAGGGGGGTCACCCCGAAGATCCCAAAACCCAAAGCCCTGAACCTGAACCCTAAACCCTAAACCCTAAACCCTAAACCCTGAACCCTAACTCCTAAACCCTAAACCCTGGGAACCCTAAACCCGAGACCCTAAACCCTAAACCCTAGACCCGGAACCCGAAACCCCAAACCCTGAACCCTAAACCCTGAACCCTGAACCCTTCATCATAGCCTCCTGCCGGGAGGTCGGCTCCGCCTCTGAGGCGGCAGCTGGCAAGGCAGCAGCAGCTCTGGGCTCCTGTTGAATGTGGGGAAGAGGTTTAGGGTTTTGGGGTTTCAGCACTCACAACGGTTTAGGGTTTAGGGGTCTAGGGTTTTGAGATGTAGGGTTTACGGTTTAGGGATTTAGGGTTTTACGGTTTGGGGTCTAGGGCTGTAGGGGTTTAGGGTTTTGGGGTCTAAAGTTCAGAGAATGGGATTACTTTAAGAGCCCTTCAGTGGTTCTATAAGGGTCACTTTGAGTAGGAATATTCGTGGACGGTTCCAAAGGCTACTTCAAGGGTCTAATATAGGGGCCTTAATATTTCGAATTGCCGTCCTTCAACTGATCTAGGGTTCCAACTTGGCCTTAATGAATAAGATTTGATAAGGTTCCTGAAGGGGGTTTGTTCGTCTAAGGATACTATGAAAGCTTTATCTCGGGGGCCTTAATTTATGCTGAAAAAGGGATATAGACAACTTGTCATAGGTAGCCCGAAGGCCCCCTAAACCCTAAACCCTAATAATGAATAATGCTGTTAACTTCGGCCCTGTCTAAGGGTGTTGGGCTCTGGGGCGCCTACGGTTTAGGGTTTAGGGGGTGCTACTGCAATGTATCTTTAAGCAACCCCCTTTTGGATCCACCTTTTCATAGGGGTTGATGATCTAAACCTGGTTATCCATAATAAGGAATTTATCATAATTCCCATCGCTTAGGGTCCTTTAAAAGTCACCCAATGTATAAGGCTTACTTTCAGCGTGCCCGAAAATCGTAGGGGCTTCTGAGGGCCTTAAGTTCTGGGGGTTCCGAAAATGGGACGCTAAAATAGCACCCTAAATAGCAAGATCCTTATCATAAGGAACCCCCAAAATTAGGTACCCCTTATTTTCGGAGACTCCCTTATGGGGATGCCAAAGAGGGTTTGTCGGGCTTTGGGCTCTTGCGATTTATGTAAGGCTGCGATCTAAGGCTTACGATGCAAGGCGCTGAATATCGAGCTAGACGATATCAGAGCGGTGTCTGGGGTTTCGGGGTTCAGGCTGCGGAAATGTCAACCCAAATCAGCACTAAATCCTAAACCCTAAACCNNAAACCCTATAAACCCTAAACCCATGATGATGCCTGATGATTCCTGGTTCTTGCAGCCCGTTTCTAGGAGCTCTGCGGCTTTCTTGTCAGGTTGAAGCTTTCAGGCTCGGGTTTAGGGTTTAGGNNGTTTAGGGTTCAGGGTTTAGGGAGCCGACACTCGAGGACCCTTGCTACGAGAGCAGCGCGGAGATCCTCCACAGCCGGAGTTGCGGGCCGCAGCTCGGCAACGCCCCACTGCCTTGGCTTTTTGCCGGCTTGACATCAGGGCACATGGGTAGTTCTCTAACATAGGGTCCCTTTTTAGGTCCCCATTATAGTACGGCACCCTTATAAAAAGGACCCTAAAGGGGACCCTAATTTAGAGAACTACCCACATGTTAGTGTAGGGGTCTTGAGAATTAGAATAGGGTTTTGGGGGCTATTTCACAACAATCACAAAAAGGAACCCCCAAAATAGTACTAGTAATTCTTTAGGCCCCTACATTACTCGATGATACAGGTAGCAGAATATAACAAAGCAGCCGCAGATAGGTCCAAAGCCTCTTTCTTTCTTGTCGTGAGGTAAAAGGCAGAATCGCAAAGTTTCAGTGCTTCGTAAGGATACGGGAAGTAACAATGCAAAGGACTGCTACAGTCTTTGCGCATCACCTGAATTTTTTGTGGCATGAGCCCATCCGCCCATGCCACGCAGCATCTATAACTCAGAAATTCTTTGAGGTTGAGGGGTTGGGGTTTAGCCTGCTTAAATCATGGGGCCAATTGTTGACTTGGGTTCCCTAGTCAGTTCATATCAGTACCCCTAAACCCCTAAACCCTAAACCCTCTCTCTCTCCCTCTCTCTCTCTCTCGCGGACTCAGAGGTCTGTCAACCCTAAACCCTAAAACCCCTAAACCCTAAACCCTAAACCCTATCTAGGTTCTCTCGTCCTCTTATGTGATTGAAGAAACCCTACGGGTCCAAGTACCTAAGAATCATATACCCTTCTGAATACTAACCTACAAAACTACTATCCTTAACCCAAGTACATGACTATTGGGTCATCACCCTATACCCTAAATCCTAAACCTTAAATCCTAAACCCTAAATCCTAAACCCTAAACCTTAAACCCTAAACCCTAAACCTTAAATCCTAAACCCTAAACCTTAAATCCCAAACCCTAAACCCTTAGGTCCTTTGGGCCCTTAGGGAAAGACCCCAGCCCGGCAGTCTGAAACCCGAAGAACATGCCGAGCAAGGGGACTTCAGCTCCCCTAGGACTTAGGACTTAGGGTTTAGGGTTTAGGGTTTAGGGTTTAGGGTTTAGGGTTTAGGGTTTAGGGCCGAGGGCCTTAAGGTTTGAGGGTTTAGGAGTTGGGGGCTCTGGAGTCTAAGGCCCTAACCACGCGTTTAGAAACCCCTTTAGGGTTTAGGGTTTAGGGTTTAGGAAACCCCGGACTTCTTCTGCCGGGGTTTAGGGCTCTAGGGGTTTCGGGGTTTAGGGATTAGGAGTTTAGGGTTATAGGGTTTAGGGTTTAGGGCTCTAGGGGTTTCGGGGTTTAGGGATTAGGAGTTTAGGGTTTAGGCTTCTGTTGGGTTTAGGGCTTAGGGAGTCTAGGTTGGCCGTTGCAAATTTCCGAAACTTGTTCGTAAGTAGTACCCTCCAGAACTCACCGAGGGCTCCTTAACCCAACAAGTGGACGTGTAAAACATGCAGCGGCACCCCAACACATCGCCGAGCAACAAGCCATCACCGGAAGGGCCCGAAATGGGTAGCAGCCAGAGCATCCAATTGTCTCCCAGCACACCTCGAGGGTTTAAGCGGCTTGGCATCTTGGAGGCAACGCGTTTGGGGACTCAATGCATCATGCTCTAGGGCTTTCGTGTTTGGGGCATTGGATTTGGAAAGGGCTTTTGTGCTTGGGGCGATGGCTTTGAAAGGGTTTTGGGCCATTTTTGGGTGTTGAGGCAAACGTCGCCAGGCGAACCCCAAACGCTTAAGCCGCTATCACCCCTAATGTACCCTGTCGAATCCTCAATGCGACCGGAACTGGGATGTTCATAAGACCCTGTAGGCCCATTAAAGAGCCCTACAAAGCCTAAACCCTGAACCCTTATAGCCCCCCTGGGACTCTGACATTGGATGTTCTTGTACACCCCGATGTCGTAGTGCGACATGCGGGACTCGTCGTTGTCTCGTCGCTTCTCACAATACTCCTTGGCTTTCTGGGCCGACTATCTGGTGGATCTTTTGTGTTCGTGTGAGGTTTTGGAAGATCCTTCTGCTGTTCTACAAGGTTAGGTTGGCGATTTCGCCTGTTTACTTGAAGGACCACGAAACTTGGTAAAGACCTTCCTTCGGATTTCGTAAGCACCCCTAGATGCGTTTTCGATTTCTATAACCGTGCTTCTATTTACCACTGACTAGCTCCCCTTTGCTTCCAAGTATGGGAGGAGGCAATGTCCGGAGCCCGGACCGCCTCGTCGCCACAAAGCTTAAGATCTGCAGTCGACGTAATAGTACCCAGAGACTCCATTATAGTTCCTTTTTGTGGCTTATCTTTAGGATCCTATGAGGGAATCCCAAAAAGGAACTACCATGGAGCCTATGGGTATGACGACACGATCATCTAGCCCGCACCTCAAAACTAAGCTCTGGGTGCTTACCGTACAGCGAAGATCCCGTTCCAGAGCCTGGTTAGCTAAACCTTGATACTGGAGGAACCTGATTAAGAAACCCTGGCCCTATAACCCCAATATATTAGGGTTCCTAAACCCTAAACCCTAAACCCTAAACCCCAATAGATTAGGGTTCATATTAAGAACCCTAGTAAAGGCCCAGGGTTCCTTGATCAGGTTCCTACATTACCTGAAACCGCAAGGATCCTGGACCTTTCTTTGCCAAAGGGGCGATGGTCGTCATGTTGTGCCTCATGAGCCAGCAGTGGAAGCCTTGATACAAAGCAGCAAATGGTGCCTAAAGCTTGGCATCTAAGAATCTTTTTTTTTTTTTTGGGTGTGGTGGGGGGTTTAGGGTTTAGGGTTTATAGGGTTTAGGGGCCATCTAAGAATCTAGGGTTCAGGGTTTGAGTGGGTTTTACGATATACGGAAACGGATGATTGTTACCGGTATTCGATACACTCACAACGGAAGGAGCTTCTTCAATCATGTCCGCACGATCAACAAACGGAAACGGAGCCGTTTTGGGAGTAAAGATCTGCCTGTGATCGCTACCCCTCTCGCAAAGAATCTCAAGAGAGAGCCTACTCTCAAATAAATGCAGTTGACTACGCATGGGCGGTGCTGACAAAATTGCTGCAGAGCTTCATGGTAGTTATTTTCTATCTCCGAATGCAGGACTGGCACAGTCAGTTCTGAGGAAGCTCGTCGGCGGGCTCGGCAGGAATCTTCCGTCACCCGAATAGTGTGAGTGTGCACCTACATAAAGAACTGGAAGGTTGCAGCATAGATTTATAAAGGGTTGCATCTTCCTTCTGAACCACGAAGACTGAACTGGGGTCTAAGAGTTCAGGGTTCAGGAATTACCGGAGACCGCAAGTTCCGGCAGGTTGCCAAAGAAGGGCCCAAGAAGGACAGTGAGGAGCGTGGAGATCACAGCACCTGCGGTCGAAGACTCTCTTGGCCCAAAACCCTAAGGGTCCAAAGGACCTCATAATTAAGTACTTGGTTTACGGATAGTAGTTTTGTAGGTTAGTATTTGGGAGAGTACGTCTATGATTACAAGGTACTTGGACCCTTAGGGCAACTTTCAAGGAAACTTTCACGACTACTCGGCCGAGGCTACAACACGAATACCCGAAACCCTAAACTGTAGCCTAAGGGTTGGGTTGGATGCCCAATTTAGGGCCAGTTTAGAGCTTGGTTCCGGTACTTGGTTTGTAGTTTTAGGGCTTAGGGCTCTCTCCCTTTTTTTCTCTCTCTCTCTCTCTCTCTCTACTGTCTGCAAGTGATGGCCCCAAGTTGTCAGGATGCGATTTGCAAACCTCGGTGCCCCGGCCAGAAGGAAATCACTGGATGAGGCAGCACCCTCCAAACTCTAACACCCAAGCCCTGAACCCTAAACCCTAAATACAAAACCCCAAGCCCTAAGCCCTAAGCCCTAAGCCCTAAACCCTAAACCCTAAACCTTAACAGACTAAGACTGGGGAAAACTATCAGACCACAGGTCTGGCGAAGCGTACTATAACGGATGAACGAGCCCAGGGGCTTTGGGGGACCCTAAACCCTAAACCCTAAACCCTAAACCCCTTCTTTGGGGGAGAGGAGAGGGGGGGGGGGGGAGGATATGCTGTCAAAACGTCAAATAACCACTTCGGGCTGTACGAGGACAATAGTACTCACTCCTCAGACCTCTACAGTATTAATTACTATATATATATATATATGTGCGTGTGTGTATTTTTTCTAGTGTATCATACTATACTTTCCTACGTAAGTTATACAATGTCATATACGACACATATTTTGTTACAAACCCTAAACCCTACACCCTAAAGGCCCCATGCCTTGACCCATCATGAAGGTGTGGCCAGCGCTGTGCATGCAGCAATGCCTGGGAGGTAATGTAGGGGCCTTAATAATTGGAATAGGGTTCTTTTCAGGGTTCCCTTAAAATGGTTGCTATAAGGGGTACTATAAGGTTTTAATATAGAGGCTTTAGTAATGAAGATAGGGTTTGGGGGGTAAATTATTCTATAATTACAACAAGGAACCCCCAAAACCCTATTCAAACTATTAAGGCCCCTACACTACACAGAAGCTCTGTTTTGGCTTTACAGTAGCTGTAACCGAGAAGACCTACCTTTGAAAGGAACTATATTTAGAAACCATCCCTAAACCCTAAACCCTGATAATAAGGAACCCTAAAAAAGGTAGGCCTTTTCGGCTTACAGGTAGGGCTTGGGGCTTGAGGCCTTTGAGCTTTGAGGATTCAGGGCTGAGAGTTTGGGGGGTGTTCGCGTTCATAGGGTCTCCGGTGCAACAGCACGGCTAACATAATATAGGGGCCTTGATAATTAGAATGGGGTTTTGGGGCCCATTATACTATACTTATAATAAGGAACCTCCAAAAATAGTATAGGTAATTACTTAGGCCCCTATATTACACGGCTACTTTGGGGAAACCCTGCGGCCTTATCGGAGTAATCGCGGCTGTTTAGATCTTAGGCGGCGAGTCTACAGCTTGTGGCTTGGAACATGTGCAATTTGCTGATGAAAACTAGGTTTTGGCCGATCAAAGCTCAGTTGAAGAGTGTTGGGGCCTCGGGGTACCGGAACCAACCGAGCCCTCGCAAGGGGGGGGGGGGGGGGTCTTAAAATCAGCGATGTCTTGCGTGGGGGCTGGGAGGGTCTTTCTGGCAGGATCCGACTGTTGGCGGTCCATGTTAGGATGAGGGCCTCCTGTGTTCTGAAACCTCTCAGATAGGCCTTGGGCCTTTTGCTAGCACTGCTTCTTCAGGGCAACAAGACCGAAAAAGACGTCGCTTATGTAATTGGGACCATGCTGTGATCCTTGTGCCGAACCATACCCAAACAATAAACATCTGTTTTCCTGAATGCTGACTTCAAGTTATAGCAGCATTTCCAAAGACAGAGAGTGTTCTCGTGGATCCGACAAAGTTGGATCGTCGTGCACAGGAGCTCATCAACCAATTGCCAACACGACCCCATTCCTCTGGCCCGCATGCATCTGAATCGCAGGCCTCTCAACTCCTGCACTCTTTCCCTCCCCGTAGTGGCCTTGCAGCCGTAGTCTGCATGGCCAAAAAAAGTAATTATCAGACTGTGCAAACCCCCGGCAAAGGGTATGCTGTGCCGGCAACTGAGGATTCGAATCCACAAAGACTACGAAGAATGCAATCACAGAAGTAGGGCCTGCACTGACTGTAGCCTCAGACACTCCACCCCGCCATTCAGAACCAAGTAGCAGTGCACGGATTACGCCCACGTCGAGAGTGCCTGCAGTTGAGATCGGATCAATCAAGCAAGGGTTGAAATTTCCCTACTCTAACGTAATATAGCGCCTAAGCCCTGTCTCAATACTCCCTAAACCCTAAACCCTAGACCCCTAATACTAAACCCTGAGCCCTGTCTCAATACACAGCCTTTTTTTGAACCCAGACTCTGTTGAAACCCTAACCCGGGCCCTTCATACATACCAGTTCGCGAGGGAAGCTTACTTCTTTGTCAGGGCTTGGGATTTAGGGCTTAGAGGTTTAGGGTTTGTCAGTGGGGAAGGCTCGAAGGCTTAAAGTAAAAGTCGGGCTCTGTTTATTTTAGGCATAGCGAACAAGTATTGTTTCATCACTGGTGGTAAGCTTTGTGGGAACTTTCTATGCATCTTCCCATGTCTCTTGCACACCCTAAACCCTGAACCAAAACCCGTTTGCTTTTGGGTCTGCCGTCAACGGGGAAAGGGGCTGCCCAACTCAGGGTTGCAGACAACGCGAGATCCCTTGGCCAGCGATTCTTATAAGTAGGATCCAAAGTCCTACTTTTGAGTTTAGGGTTTAGGGTTTAGGGTTTAGATTTTAGGGTTCAGTATGTTTTCCCATCCCACCTGGCCGACTGAGTGGCGTCAATATATCAGGTGCTGCTTTTTTCTTCGGGAACTCCAAATGTTAGGTGCCGAATATCAATGTGGGTAGTTCTCTAAATTAGGGTCCCTTTTGGGTCCCCAATGTAGCACGGCACTCTGATGAAAAGGACCCTAAAAGGGACCCTAATTTAGAGAACTACCAATGTGGATCTGTAGGCAAGACTCCTTGCTGTGCGGCCCAAAGAGCGGCTAGGCCCCTCCGCTAATGCCCCGGCTCTGAACCTCTTGGGTCCTACTATAGAGGTTAACTAGGATTTCGGATAACGGAGCTTTAAACCCGAAGCCACACCAAATCCACAGCGGGCCAGCCTGTGGCTATCAGCGTATAGAAGAGGAAGAGGAAGAAGAACTTGTGGTTATGGTACCCGACACCTGAGTGGACCAGGAAGGCCACGAGCAGTACCCGCTGCTAGTTTCCAAGTGGGGTCCCTGCTAAGATGATGCTTTTATAGGGGTGCCGCCTTCTCTCGGGTTCCCAAATTGGGACCCTGATTTGCAGAAGTACCCAGAAAGGACATGGCCCTAAAATCACGGGTACGCTTGGACGTGTCCTAAAGTAGCCTGAATACTCCAGTCTGAAAGGTCTCAAACACTTAGCCCAAACCGCTGTTTTGAAAAAGGAACCATCGAAGGTCTCGCACACCGGGTCGAGAGGTGTAGGGGCTACAAGGGCTGTAGAGCTTACCGTGTAAGGCTCAGGCTTAGCAGCGGATTGATTCCTTCGAAATGAGGGTTCAGGGTTTAGGAGGTAAGGTTTATCAGGACCCCAACACACTTTTAGGTCCTTCTAGGTGCATCGGCTAAAAACACCTGAAACCCTCAACCCTAAACCCTATCGGCTAAAACCAGCTCTTTGAATGGGCCGCAATCGTTCGTGAGCCCTGATCCCCGAAGCAGGTGTGCCTGGGGTTTAGGGTTTAGGGTTTACGGACTCTTGACCCAGAATGGCTCCGAAGTGTTAAGGGTTTACGCAATCGGCCGAAAGAAACTTGTGTCAACAAAACGAGCCCCTTCAAGGAATCTAGGAGTCCCGACAGGAACGGAGTCGGTTTAAGAACGCCAGGATCCCGCTTTTTGAATACACTTAAAATGTGGGGCCTCAATAATTAGAATAGGGTTTTGTTTTGGGAGTTCCTTATTATAACTATAGTATAATATAGTTACCCCAAACCCTATTCTACTTATTAATTAAGGTCCCTATTTTATTGCATGAAACCTGGGGCACTCATGTCCGAGCCACAGTTCGCCAACCACGGGCAATAATGGTCCATGCGCAGAACATTTCGCCGCATCGCGCTGCAATAGTGCGCCTGGGAGCCGGGCTGTAGGGGGTTTAGGGTTTAGGGTTTTAGGGTTTAGGGTTTAGGGTACCCATAGGCCCCATAGTGGTTCCTTTTTGTGGCTTATATTTAGGATCCTATTAGGTAATCCCAAAAGGGAACTACTATGCGGCCTATGGGTAACAACTAACTCAATGCTAACGTAGGTGAGTTCGTTTAGATGGGGAGGGAACCGATGGATGGCTGTTTCCCATTGACCCTCTTGGCATAGAGACTTGCAAGGCCGTCTTGGGCATGAGTCCGGCATAAGTTGCTGTTTGGGGCAGTGGCGGTGCGGTTTATTACCCCCGTAAAGCCGCTACAAATCCGCGTGAAAGCCTTCTAGAACTTTCGAAACATCCTGATAACGACCCTGTCTCTGAACCTACATGAAAAACCCTAAACCCTAAACCGTGTTTCAATCCCTCAAGCCCGAAAAAACCGAAAGCCTCAGAACATAAAGGCCAAAACCCTAGAGCACTTCCAAGCTTGATTCAGTTTACCTAGACTACCAGTATAGTACAGTATATAGTGTTTTATCTTATGATGACAGGTTTGTTTAGTACATACATCATCAAATATATGTATATATAAATATATGTAGACAGATGTGTATGTGTATATATGTATATATATTATACATATGTATGGGGTATGTACACATATATGTTCTAGTATATTGCAGTATGGCATGTTTCACTCAAGGCATCCGAGCAGCTCGGTCGGGCTTGAACTTCCTCAGTGCAGGGGTGGGGGGGGGGGGGGGGCTGGTTCTCTGAAGGATTTAGGGTTTAGGGCTTAGGATTCCTTTGCAAACCCTAAGCCCTAAGCATCCCTAAACCCTAAACCCCTAAACTCCTAAACCCTAAAACTATGGGGCTTCTGGTGCTTGTGGCTTTGGGTTTACGGTTCTCTGAAGGATTCCTTTACAGTAGGGCTCCATAGGGCCCTATTAGGGTTTAGAGCTCAGGGTTGTCAGCTTCTAAAGCCATCCTGAGGCTCGAGAAGGCTTCAGAGCTGCGGTAGCTCCAGGGTTTAGGGTTTAGGGGTTTAGGGGTTTAAGGGTTTAGGGTTTAGGGTTTAGGGTTTAGGGTTTAGGGTTTAGGGTTTAGGGTTTAGGGTTAGTTTCTTGGGGCTTCTAAGGTTACTATAAGGCTTCAAAGCTTCTTGCTTAGAGAGCTTGCTTTTGGCTTCCAGAGCTTTTGCAAGCTTCCGGGCTTCTTTTTACAAAACGTTTCGGGGCTTCTAGAGCTCTATAAGGCAAGGCTTCAGGGCTTCTGTCGCTCTAGGAAGCCATTTAGGGATCTCAGGGTTTAGGGTTTAGGGTTTCGAGCTCAGGGTTGTAAGGACAGATCTTGAGTGATTCATCTACATGAAAGTCCTGTCTTCATGTCTTCGTACTCCCCAGCAATGCAAATGATACACCCTAAACCCTAAACCCTAAACCCTAAACCCTAAACCCTAAACCCTAAACCCTAAACCCTAAACCGAGGCTTTGGGGTCCAGGGCTTGAGTCCGGCAGGGTTCGGGTTGGGGTCTATACGAGGTTTAGGGCCGCTGAGGGCTTAAGGAGGGCCCGTTTAGGTTTTAGGGTTTAGGATTT
>CAJNDV010033297.1:17760-30030 GCA_905221635.1 Symbiodinium sp. CCMP2456
GCGCGTAGGAACAGGGTCCTTTTAGCCAGAAGCGCTATCCACCCCACCCTAAACCCTAAACCCTAAACCCTAAACCCTAAACCCTAAACCCTAAACCCTAAACCCTAAACCCTAAACCCTAAACCCACCCCCCCTAAACCCGCAACCCGCAAACAAAGGGAACCCAAAGCCGAGCCCAGGAGCTCGTAAGAGAGAACCGCCATGATGAAGGAAGAATGGAAGACAACAGAGCTGGTGCTACCTCAGGAAGAACAGGCGCAAGTCTTGAGTTCTGCATGGCTGAAGGTTCTAGGGCGTGCAACCTATATGTAGCTTCTGGTTCTGTGTATTCAGTCTTATGTATCTTGCTGCCTTTATGCGCCTGTGTCGCTGTAACAGTCCTACATATTCCGACGGTGCCCTCGTCCCAGACTGAGGCAGCTTCTAAATTCTAAGCTTCCGGCATGTTGCCGGTGCATCTAAACCCTAAACTTAGGCCCTAAACCCTGAACGATTTTTGAAACTGGGCTCTAAGTGTCAGCCAAAATCCTAAACCCTAAACCCTAACTTAGGGTGGCGGTCTGAGGTTCGAAGGACCCTACTAATCCGCCGAAGTCCCAAATCCTGAAGACCCAAACCCCTGGACGACAGGGTCCCAGAACCCAAGCACTGAAAGCCTGGATTATCATAGCCGCATGGTAACCTGCTATTTTTCGTGGAGTGTTTTTCGGTTTCTGAAAAGACGTCTTGTAGGCGTGGCTGAGCCGCTTGATGTCATGTGGTTGCGACGGCATGGGCAATATAAGGTCACCACAAGGAAGCGAGAGGTGATTTCGAGAGCGCTGCGCGTCTCTGTTGACGACATCCTTTCTCGGGTTTGAGGAACCGGCTGGATTCCCCCTAAGGGTCCAAGTACCTAATAATCAAATACTCTCCCAAATACTAACCCACAAAACCATTGTCCGTAAACCTAGTACCTAAATATTAGGTCCTTTGGACCCTTAGGGTTCCGGATTCTGTGAGCCCAATTGAACCCAAAAACCCTTTTGCTGCAGGCTTGCAAGCAAGAACGCCTGGTAGTTAGCCACTCGTCCGCCGACTAACACTCCTAAACCCTACACCCTGAACCCTAAACCATGAACCCAAAACTTATGTGAAACAACAGAAACTCAAGGGCTCACGTCTTCTGAGCTGCTCAGAGGAAGGTGAGCTGCAGGCAGGTACGCCCAGCCAAAGGACACATACCTTGGCTGACCCTCCAGGTACCTACTATAGAGGGCACTACAGCCCCTAAGGCCCTATATAATAGGTACCTGGAGGGTTAGGGTTTAGGCATTGGGGTATAGAGGGCACTAGAGCCCCTAAGGCCCTATATAGTAGGTACCTGGAGGGTTGGGGTTTAGGCGTTGGAGTATAGAGGGCACTAGAGCCCCTAAGGCCCTATATAGTAGGTACCTGGAGGGTTAGGGTTTAGGCATTGGGGTATAGAGGGCACTAGAGCCCCTAAGGCCCTATATAGTAGGTACCTGGAGGGTTAGGGTTTAGGCGTTGGTGTATAGAGGGCACTAGAGCCCCTAAGGCCCTATATTTACCTGGAGGGTTAGGGTTTAGGCGTTGGGGTATAGAGGGGCACTAGAGCCCCTAAGGCCCTATATAGTAGGTACCTGGAGGGTTTGGGTTTAGGCGTTGGTGTATAGAGGGCACTAGAGCCCCTAAGGCCCTATATTTACCTGGAGGGTTTGGGTTTAGGCGTTGGGGTATAGAGGGGCACTAGAGCCCCTAAGGCCCTATATAGTAGGTACCTGGAGGGTTAGGGTTTAGGCGTTGGGGTTTGGGAGTTTAGGGTTTGGGTTCGGGCAAATGCGGGTTAAGGGGGTTAAGGCTGGGCGCGTTGCAGAAAAAGGGTCCCAACGGAATGTCCAGCAAATTCGGAGATGTATATATATATATATATGTGTGTGTGTGTGTATGTGTATGTATGTATATATATATATACATATGTCTGGCTAAGAGCACCAGAGGAGGCTCCCTGAAACCCCATGCACTCACACCCTAAACCCTACTACATTACGGTTTCTCAGCCTTGCCTGAACCCTTTTGCAGTGAGCTTCCCACACGGGACGTCGAAGGAAATAAACCCTCACTCTCTGTCTCCAAGGCATTCGAAACGTCAAGACGATTTCCCCTTTTGGCATCAGGACTTGTGCAATCGCCTGACGGTCTGAGCAGACGGAGGTTCAGAGGTCACGACTGCACTTCCTGACCTTGCTCAAACACCTCGTCGGGACCGCCTCGAAAACACACGCACACACACACACACACACACGCACACACACACACACACACACGAACGAACGATCCATAGCCTGTTGTTAATAATGCGCTTCGCAAAACTAATTTCCCTAAACCGATAAACCCTCAACTACCTTCGTAGAGCTTCTTCGGAACCGCTAGGTACGGCTCCTTAGAGCTGCCGACACCTTCGATGCAAATCCCAAACCACCTTGCACCCCCACCCGAAGCCCGACTACCATCTTTATACAGGCTTGATTGGAGCTCGCCCGGCCAGGGAGTACCTAAACCCTGATCCCTCACTCCACACCCTGAACCCCAGACTCCCAGACAAAGCTACCAACCAAGAAAATCTCAACCATCCCTAAACCCTACAAAACCCTAAATCCTAAAACCCCCAACACTCCGAGTTCTCAAACCCTAAACACACAACCCGGAACCCTTGCAAACCCGATTACAGTAACATCCCCCTCTTTCGCCAAAAGCCCTCCGCAGAAGCCCAGCCGCAGTGTTCCCATGATCAGCCCAACAGCGATCAGCGGTGCGGATTCGGCCAAAGGGCGCTCCTGGAAAGTCTTCGTTGTGCTAGTTTCCTTTGAGGGCTTGTGCAAAGCATGTTAAAGGATGTTCGAATGTCTCCGAGGATTTGCGGTTTCTGTTTCTCGGTGGTTCCGAACCCTACTCCTCTCAGAAAATGATTGGCTCCGTTAAGAATCCCCAGGGCAAAAACTTAAAGCTTAGGGTCTACCTGAAGCCTACGAAAGATATGTTTACGGCTCCTTAGTATGAGGTTATGTGTCCTTAAAGAATGTCTTGAGTCTTGGGCTGTTTATGATTTCCTAAACCATAAGCGTTTGGGGCTGTAAGGTTCTCTGCCTGTCCGGGTTCCTTTGAGGATTCTTTTGCTGGCTCCTTCAGAGGCTCCTAGCGGCCTGCACGCATTCCTTTCGGTTCTACAAGAGTTCTATGGTGCTTCTATGGGGTTCTATAGGGTTTAGGGTTATGTAACCTTCTTCAGGCTTTTCGGATTGGAGTTCCAACAGCTTACCCTAGATCCAACAAGACCAACATCTGCGAGCGGTCAAGATCGGAACTCCTTTGTTGCTCACGCTTGGCACAGCCACGCAAGGACGCAAGGATGCGCCTGTCCAAGCGTCATGTCTTCAACCTCGCTCACATTCCCAATAGCAAGTGCGTGCAAACACAAAGGCACGTAGACCACAGATTATTGTCTGAGACACCGCTGTGAGACGGTCGAAAAATGGGCAAAAATGATTTAATAGGAATGTGGATGCAAATCGCAGATGTGAGGCATGCCTGCCAGTCTCACTTCCTATCCCTGTCGACGGGCAATATAGTATTCAATAATCACACACACACACATACATACATACATATATATATATATATATATGTGTAGACATGTGTATGTGTATATATATATATATGTATGCCGTTAATATATAGTTAGCTCCACGAAGCAAGTGGACTAGAGTGCCAACACCTAGTCGCCGCCGAGGGCCCTGAAACTCTGCCAGGATCCTGCTGACCGCTGAGTATCAGCCCCACCTCCTTCCCTCTTTGAGGGTTTAGGGTCTAGAATTTAGGGTTTAGGTTTAGGGTCTAGGGTTTAGGGTCTAGGGTGTAGGGTTCTGGAAATTATAGGAACCCGGAAGTAATCTTTACCAAAGGGAGGGGGGTTTGACATCGGAGGTCTGTTCTACAGAACTGCCGCAACCGCACTCACTGCTTCACCACGGCCGCATGCCAGGAGGTCCCATGCCTCCGGGCAAGATGGGTCTGGCCGGAATGATCACATTCCTGGGCGGCTCGGTCCCTTCAAAGGCTTCTTTTCAAGCACTTTCTGCATGGGCTCCCCTAAAGTCCCTAGAAGCGACGCTTTTGAAGAACCTTAATCAGAGTACGTATCCTCATATAAGAGGACCCTATTCTAGAACCCTATGGTACCCTTTAAGGGGTCTTATCCTCATATAAGGGGACCCTGTTCTAGAACCCTATATAAGTACCCTCTAAGGGGTCTTATCCTCATATAAGGGGACCCTGTTCTAGAACCCTATATAAGTACCCTCTAAGGGGTCTATGCAGGCTCAGGGTTCGCGGTTGAGACTCCTGGAATCTAGGACTCCAGCAGTTCCTGGAATACCTTTAGAGAAGTGTTTAGGGTTTAGGAAAAAAACGGGGCAGTCATCAAGTCCGGTTTCAGAAGGGAAGTTCTTTTGCCTAAACCCTCCTTTTGAGGTAGGGATGTTTAAGGTTTAGGGTTTCTGGATCTGAAGACCCTAAACCCTAAAACCGTGCTGATACGGCTTGTTGCTCAAGTTAAGAAGACATGGTCAGAGGTTCCTGCATTGTCAGCTCTTTGGGTTTCAGGGCCTGGGTTTGTTTGGGGTGGGTTCACCGTCGAATCTTTCTTGGAAACTATGAGAGTTGAAGCTTTTCAGGGGGGTTCAGGGGTATAACCCGGTGCTTTAATATTTGAGGGTTCGCGTTTTTTTTAAGTATCTTCTTAGGGTTCCATTACACAGAAATCCCAAAAAGCTGCCCTTCAAGAACGGCCGAGGTTCGGAGGATAAGGAGCACTCGCGTTCACGTTTCTGGCGGGTGGCACGGCTCCCCGGTGCCGTGCGCCGGCCAAAGTCTTAGAGTTGGACATTGCTCGCTGCACTGCCTCCAATATAATTGCGAGTAACAGTAACAGACAGCGTAAAACCTTAAAGCCCTAAACCCTAACCCTAAACCCTTAACCCGACTAAAACCCCTGAAATCTAACCCTAAACCCGACTACAGACCTGAAATCTGGAGCAGCTTGCCTCAGCCCGGAGCTCGGCTGTCTCGGTGAGGTCCGGCGGCATGGTCTGGTCGAGGCTGAGCCTCGCTCTTTGACTAAAGAGGCTTCGGGTTCTTAGGATTTTTTGGAGGCTTAAGCTTTTTAGGGTTTTTAGGGTTTCTTGGGGTTTAGGGTTTTTAAGGTATTTTGGGGTTTAGGGTTTTGGGTTTTGGGGGTTTGTAGGGGTTTACGGTTTTTAGGGGTTAGGGTTTACAGGAGTTTAGGGTTTATAGGGGTTTAGAAAGACAAGTTGATAGTTTGCTCCCCCTCGAAAGGCTAGGATCAATGCCTACGGGCGAGGTTTCATAGGAGTCCAAACTACTGACAATGCGGGTTTGGGGTTTAGGTTTTAGGTTTAAGCCACATAGTCATGTGCACATTGAGGGATGCCCTCGGGCGAACTATGAGAACAACACCAGAGACATGAACAGAAAGAACCCTTGTTAAAACAATCTGTGAACACACCTAATTGTTGTTTCCCCAAGAGGCCATGATGAAACCCTAAATTCAGAACCAAGCAGCCCCAGGAGGAACTGGGCGTGAAGGAGCGCATGGCAAAGCTGCGGATGCTCCAACAGAACAGCTCGGGCTCGCTCGGGCGAAGCTTTGGCTAACTCCTGCTTTGGGGTGGAGGCTTTAAGATGGGTGTTGGGTTTTGGGTGTTGGGGTGGGCAAATTCACACGGTTTTGGTGGAACTAATTTCTCGAAGACGGTTGGGGTTGTGGGGTTTGTTGGGTGGTTAGGGAATTATGCGCTTGGGGTGAGGGTGTTGAGGAGTGTAGGTTTGGGAATTCGGTTTTCTCCTGCATGGTTCCCAGGCACAGCTGCAGATGTGCCTGTGGCATTGAGGCCACAGTCTGCACAATGTCCGTGTGTGCTGCAACTGATGCCATGATGGTGTCAGCTGGCACCTTGGCGCTCCGTTTCAATCAGAAGTACCGGAATACATAAGAGTAAGTGCATACCACAACGCGTTCGTCAATGCTTCCTTACTCCCCAAAAGCGCAGTGAGGCTGGCACGTTCGGATCTTCCAGTGCGGCTGCTGCCGCGGCGGCAGGATCCACTGTGCTTGGAGTCACCACTCCGCTGCCTGCCGTTGTACCTGGGTTCCGAAGCAGAAGGGGAGCTATCGGGAAACCAGATGCCTAACGATGTAAGCAAGACCCCTAAACCCTACATCCCAAAACCAGCACTCCGAAGCCCAGGTACCCGATGTTTTGATGGGTGCAGGCGGTGCTTGGGGCTGACGAGGTCGGCTCGGTGCCTCGGGTCCCACCAGTGCCAAGGTGCCACTACCAGCCTTTGCAGCGGCACGTGCAGGTGCACCACGCGACTGGTCGTTATCGGCAAGGTCTAGTCGGAGCAATCTTCCATTGCACTCCTTCTCGCTGAGGATCTTGATAGCCGTGATGGCTGTATCTGGGTCCGCGAAGTCGCAGAAGCCGTAGCCTTTAGGTTGCAAGGTCTCTTTGTCAAAGACCATGCGAAAGGACTCGACCTTTCCACCTTGGGACAAATGCCCACGAACATCATCTTCTGTAGCATCCTGAGTTCTTGTGAGGAACTTGATACAAGTTACCATGGTAAAGAAGCCGTATTCTTACTGTGGATCTCTATTATGATAACCTAAATTAATTAGCTTCCTGAACAAATTCTTTACTATAAATCCCTATTATGATAACTTTCATGAACTAACTTCCTGAACAAGAGCCTAGCATCGTATGGGATGTTTCCCACAAAAACGGTGGACGTTTTCCCGGGTTCTCCTCCTTTTGACACCCCTCGTGCAGGCATTCCACGTGCCAGCTCGTTGTCTGCAAGATCCAGTCGAAGTAATCCTCATAGAGTTGAAAGAGGTTCAAGGTTGAGGGTTTAGGGTTGTAGGGGTTCAGGGTTTAGGGTTGGGGTTTAGGGTTTAGGGGTTGGGGGTGTCGGGTTTAGGGTGTTTAGGGTAGTAATCCTTGCTTGCTAGGGGATAAAGGCTGCCTGCTCTGCTACTAAGAATCTACCATGGCATTCTCTTTCGCTGAGGACTTTGATGGCAGCTGCAGCTGTCTCAGGATCTGCGAAATCGCAGAATCCGTAGCCCTTTGGCTGCATCGTTTCCTTGTCGAACACCATGCGGAAGGACTCCACTTTGCCACCCTGGTTTAGATGAGCACGCACATCATCTTCGCTGGCATCGTACGGAATGTTTCCGACGAACACCGTGGCCGTCTTCCTGGGTCCAGGAACCAGCGCCATTGCAATTTCGTGCTGGCACTCCTGAATCCTTCCTACCTTGTGCGAGACGTGTTAAGCTGAAACTAGTAGCTGAGCACTACGACGATGCTTTTACTGCCTGGGGTTTCCACTGTCATGCTTGAGGCACAATGAGACTGCGGCGGTTTTGGTGGTTCAGATCCCCATCCCCCCCCATCATCACAAGAAACCTCAGGATGTGTCCCCAAAGCTGAAAGCCCTCACAGATATCCGAACACTGCGGCGATGTTTGATCAGGCTGGCGATATCGGTCCAGGAGTTCGGGTCAAGCCGGCCAAGTCCAGTCGGAGCACTCTTCCTTTGCACTCCTTCTCGCTGAGGATCTTGATAGCCGTGATGGCTGTATCTGGGTCCGCAAAGTCGCAGAAGCCGTAGCCTTTAGGTTGCAAGGTCTCTTTGTCAAAGACCATGCGAAAGGACTCGACCTGTCCACCTTGGGACAAATGCCCACGAACATCATCTTCGGTGACATCGTATGGAATGTTTCCCACAAAAACAGTGGACTTCTTTCCAGGCTCTCCGCCCTGTGATACCCCTTTGCCACGCATTCCTCCAAAGCTGTCTGCAAGACTCAGCCGCAGTAACCTGCCATGGAACTCGCGATCCCCAAGGACTTTGATGGCAGCGACAGCTGTCTCAGGATCTGCGAAATCGCAGAACCCGTAGCCCTTTGGCTGCATCGTTTCCTTGTCGAACACCAAGCGGAAGGACTCCACTTTGCCACCCTGGTCTAAATGAGCACGCACATCATCTTCGGTGACATCGTATGGAATGTTTCCCACAAAAACAGTGGACTTCTTTCCAGGCTCTCCGCCCTTTGATACCCCTTTTCCAAGCATTCCTCCAAAGCTGTCTGCAAGACTCAGCCGCAGTAACCTGCCGTGGAACTCTCGATCACCAAGGACCTCGATTGCAGCAAGAGCTGACTCAAGGTCCACGAAGTTACAAAAGCCGTAGCCCTTTGGCTGCATCGTTTCCTTGTCGAACACCATGCGGAAGGACTCCACTTTGCCACCCTGGTCTAAATGAGCACGCACATCATCTTCGGTGACATCGTACGGAATGTTTCCGACGAGCACTGCGGCCGTCTTTCTTGGTCCAGGAACCAGCGCCATCGCCATTCGTGCTGGGGGCTCTGAATAGTCTGCGAATTTCTGCTGCCTTTGAAACTGGCTAGACCGAAGTGGGTACTTGTCAAAATTATGGTCCCTTTTGGGGTGCCCTAAATAATAGGTGCCGTATTATAATAAGGACCCAAAAAAGGACCATAATTTTGACAACCACCCAAGTGGATCCTTGATGTTTCTGTCGGAAGTTGTGTGCACCAAGTTTTTTCCTGGATAGCTACGATTTGGCACTCGAGGCCGAAAGGGAAAAAGTTGAACTTCAGGTGTGGGGTTGGGGAGGGGGCCGTTGCCTCCTGTCACGCAAGTCCCACTACTTTAACCCGGAATATGCACTCATGTACAAGCTTCTACCATCTTAAATACTACTCCTTAGGGCTCTTTACGATATTTAGTAGCCCTGACCACTCTTTGAATTATAAAGGCCCCTACATGAAACCCTAAACCCTAAACCCCCTGCATGAATGCCTCAAGGGTGTCAAATCCCTCGAAGGTCTGGAAACCCCACGCCAAGCGCCGCTTCCTGCAGCTCGCTCCCGTGAGCTGGCTTAGAAACTAACGCCTGCCCTTCGGGGTTCGGTTTAGGGTTTAGGGTTTAGGGTTCCCTTCGGGATTCGGTTTAGGGATGCTTAGGGGTTAGGATTTACGGTTTCGGGATGACTATGGTGGGATTGCCATGCCCCCAAAACAAACCAAAGGAATTATGATGGATTACATATCTTTTATACAAAGAGCGAGAGAGAGATTATGGTACGCCAAACAAGGCTGGCTGTTCTACCGCGAAGCTTAGATCTTGAACTCCGGCTTGCAGCCTCGCCCAATGTGTGTTTACCGATGTGCCTGCATCCCAGGACATACGCGCTTAAGTATCTGTCTTAGGAAATCCAAGCCAGGAACCCAAACACATAAGACCTAAACCCCAAACCCTAAAACCCTAAACCCTAAACCCTAAAACCCTAAAACCCTAAACTCTAAAACCCTAAACCCTAAACCCTAAAAAAACATCCCGAGCCTCTATGTATTAACAGCTTGGGATCCTCCTGCTCAACCTAAACCCTAAACCCCTAAACCCTAAACAACATACCTAGGCTCTCCGTATTAAAAGCTCGGGATCCTCCTTCTCAAGGCCCTACCCTTAGCATCAAAATAGCCCAAAAGCCGTATATAATAGGGTCTTTGGACCCAAAAGCCTTCAAATATGAGTCCTTTGAGGGTAAGGCCCTAGAGCAGGCCCTAAACCTTAAACCCTAAACCCCTAAACCCTAAACCCTAAACCGTCTTCTCAAGGCCCCAGAGCAGGCCTGCACCAAGTTCACCACACGGCTTCCGGCGAGCCATCGGCCAGCAGTGCGACACCAAATGTCGAGAACCTGGGTTTGAAACAGGTTTAGGGTTTAGGGTTTAGGGTATAGGGTTTAGGGTTTGGGGTTTAGGGTTTAGGGTATAGGGTTTAGGGGTTGTTTTGTTTGGGTTTAAAGGTCCCTCTAAAGGGTTCGAGTTGGGTTTAGAACCTGGGTTTGAAACAAAGTTTAGTTTGGGTTGTAAAGTCCCTCTAAAGGGTTCGAGTTGGGTTTAGGATTTAGGCTGGTCCTACAATGCTTTCTGGTCTATCATGTCGGGGCCTAGGGTTGTTACATGTTTGGGGTTCGGGTTTTGGGTTGCACGTTTACGTTCCGAGTCTCGGGCTCATGCTTGGCTAACCCTACACCTTTTGAAAGGCTCAGGGTTCGGGTTCAAAGGGCGAGGATCTGGAATCTAGGGTTTCGGGGTTTTGACAAAGCCGTCAACGCTGCGCAGTCTGTATAAGAAGACCGTTTCAATCCTTTGCAGGGTTGCTTTGGACTTTCGAGCAGCTTCATCAAAGTGGCACTAGCTGCAAAGCCCAAACACCCAAAGGCCTAAATCCCGAACCCTCAATCAAATCAAAACACTAAAACGCTAAACCCTAAACCGTCGAAACCCTAAAACCCTAAAGCCCCCAACATCCTGAACCCGAAAATGAAAACTCTAAAACCCTAGACCCCAAACCTCTAGACCCTAAACCCCAAAACCCTAAACCCCTAAACCCTAAACCCCTAAACCCTAAACCTTCGAAACCCCCTAAAACCCTAAAGCCCCCAACTTTGTAGCCCCGATGATCTGAGGCAGCCGCCGTCGCGACGAACTTGTCCAAGTTGTGCTCAAACCGCTCCTGCGCTCCGAAAAGGGGTTTAGGGTTTAGGGTCTATGGTTTAGGGTTTAGGGGTATAGAAAGACTGAGTCCATTTAAGGGGGGTTTGGTTTAGGGTTTAGGGTTTAGGGTCCATTTAAGGGGGGGTTCCGAAAATGGGGGGACCGTAATCTAGTACCGTCAATAGTGGGATACTTATTACAAGGACCCCAAAATAAGGTACCCTCATTTTCGGAAACTCCCATGTCGTGGTGGTCGTGGTTCTGGTGGTAAAACATAAGTGTCTTAATGATTAGAATAGGGTTTTGGGGTCCTTGATATGCTAAGGAGCCCCCAAAATAGTGTAGGTAATTAAAGGCCCCTAAAGTACTGCTGCTACTGTTGCTGCTGTTGTTGTTCTTGTTGTCAGTTTGTTGTTCTTGTTGCCGGTATCGTCGCTGTTGGTGGTGGTGGTAAGGAGACGGATTCCCGAACAAGCGCCTATCAAAGTTACCACCCAGGCGGCTATGACCTGAATCCTGCACGAAGCTCCGAGCCCAAGCCCCAAATCCAGCATCTGCAGACAGAGTACATGGGAGTTTCCGAAAATTAGGGCTACCTATTTTGGGGTCCTTATAATAAGGATCCTAGTATTTAGGGTACTGTATTAGGGTCCCCTATTTTCGGAAATTCCCACATAGCTTCTAGTAGTTTGTAAGTGGGGATATAAAAGACATGTTTGGGGCATCCTAACTATGACGTTCCTTTTCACCTACTTACTGGATGCCGTCTGCCTCCAACTACGCCGCAAACAAGGTAGGTGCCTGACTGGCCGCCCTCGTGCTTTTGCACTTCCGGAAACCCAAGAGACACTGCATTTACAGTAGGGTTTTGGGGTTTAGGGGTTTAGGGTGTTTTGCTTAGGGCTTAAGGGTTTAGGGGTATTGCGGGCTTCAGTTTGGAGAGGCCCGGAACTGCAGAACGAAACGTGTGAGGCAAGGACTCCACTATGCTGCACACGATTAGACCATGGACGTCATCATAACTGGGCCATGGACCCTCTCAACCGCAGACAGGATCGGCAAAACCGAGCGAAAACGCGTCAGCATAAAACCCGGACAAACATGCCCGAAATTCGAGTTTTGCACAAGAAACGAGCAAAAACAAGATGCAGGTCACTCAACAGAAACACCTGCAGCAAAAAGCAAAAGGCATCAACAACTCGAAGAAACTGCGTGCTGCAGAGCAAGACTGACAAGGAAGCACAGTGAACCAGCATCAAAAAGAGGACCGGGCGGTAGCTCAGCCACCTTGGCACAAACAACAAATCCCAAAATGCCCAACACGATGCTTCAGAAGAAAGCAGACGAATCTCGAAAGCGAAACTCCAAAAATCGAAGAAGCGAAGCATGGCTCCGCTTCAACACTCTCTCCTGACCCAATGCCGTAAGGGTCCATGTACTCATATAGTACATACATTGGCCTTAATGTCGTTCCTATTTAGGTACTTTGGGGTCTAAGTATATGCTAATATGGGCACATGGACCCTTAGGGAATGTTGAAGAAGATAGGAACCCTAAACCCTAAACCTCCAGGTACCTACTTTATAGGGCC
>CAJNDV010033298.1:23097-33818 GCA_905221635.1 Symbiodinium sp. CCMP2456
GATGCTCGGGCCTAGCAGCTGGGTTTAGGGTTTTAGGGTTTTAGGGTTTAGGATTCTAGGGTTTAGGATTTTAGGGTTTAGGGCCAATACCCCTTTAATAAGGAATATAGCTTAAATCATAATTATATGAAGCCCCTTATAGTTTAAGCTATATTCCTTACGGACTGGGCGGTTGCTTCGCTGGTGGTTGGCACACCAACAGTCCGAACACAGGTCCGTGAAGGGAGGAAGCGTACCCGGTACTGTGACTGAGCTATCGCGGCCTGCACGATCTGTAGTAGACAGATCCGAGTGCTCACAGCGCAAGGGGTGCATATGCCAGCAATGCACCGCTTTACTGGTGCCCTTGCTACCAGTATCTCCACAACCGGGCAGCCCGCCCCCAGCTGAAGATGTCCGCTCTCTCGGACAAGCGAATGCCGATTGCATCTTCTTTTGGCTGCGGTACGTCCACGTCCCCATGACATGTTGTTCGGTCTTGCAGATGTACCTACCAACAAACATCGAAATGCTCAGCCGCACAGGTGCAAATATAGAGACGTTCTACCCACCCTGAACCCTAAACCCTTAAGCCTGAAGCCCTAAACCCCCAAAACTAGCCCTAAACCTTGAACCCTAAACCGAAACCTTCAACCCGAAGCTCTGAAACCCCTAAACCCTAAACCCTAAACCCTAAACCCTAAACCCTAAACCCTAAACGGACCTCGAAGCGGATTGCTTCGTCCTCCTCCCCAGACTGACCTCAGCTCTGGGAGCTTAGAGCCATGGTTTTTCTTTGAAGGGAATTAGAAGGGCTTCTAAAAAGGGTTTAGGGTTTAGGGTTTAGGGCACTACAGGGTTTAGGGTTTAGGGTTTAGGGTTTAGGGCACTACAGGGTTTAGGGTTTAGGGTTTAGGGTAGTTGTGTCTCTATTTCGTGACCTCAGGCTAAGGGTCCATGTGCCCAAATAATATATTCTTCGGCCTTAAAGTAGTCCCTATATGGGTACTTTGGGGTCAAAGTATACTCAAAGGGATACATGGACCCTTAAGGGTGTGTACTGTGTATTTGTTTCTGAGTTGCTGAGCTCACAAGCCCAGAACAGTGTAAACTCTCAGTTCTATAGACGTCGATATATGGTAATTCAAGAACCGCCTGCATACTTTAATCACACATAGTTTGAAGAACCTCAAGTGGTTGCCAGACACGTTTCGCCATGTTAAGGTTTAGAGGTTTAGGGTGGGTTTAGGGTTTAGGGTTCAGAGCAATAGTAACGCATGGACTCTGTTTCTTCTTAGCCTTTCGCCTGCATCCTGTAGTCTAGACCTCGCGGACGTTTTACCACGGACATGCCTGCTGGATACTAACACGAGAAACCTCGCCAGGCGCAATTATTCACACGCACCCTGGTTCAAGGGAATGGTGATGTCTTACAGCTCATTTGAGCTGCGCCATTCAGAAGCCCCGACCCTAAACCCTAAACCCCGAATCCTAAACCCTAAACCCTAAAGCAATATCCGAATCCCAATGCAATCTTGGACTCCAGCCACGCAGCCATCAGTCGTCCCCAGATCCTTCAAGCAAGCCCGAAAACCCAAATCCCTAAACCCTAGAGACCTGGAGGCTTCTTTTAACAACCCCGAAAGAACTCTCATAAATGATGAACACTTCCTAAACCCTAAACCCAAAGCCCGAATTAATAAGAGATTGAGATAGCTCAGCCACGCCAAGCATTCATCAGATCTTCGCCTCAGCCGCTCGCTCAAGGCGGGTCATTGCAAAAAAACCTTTACTAGAGATGCTGGGTAAAGGAACCTACAGACTTAAGGGTTTCGGGGTTTAGGGTTTAAGTTTAATCTATTACTAAGGTTTCAATATAGCTACCGGTAGAAACTACTTCATAAGTGTCTTTGAACCGGATAGTATCTGTCAGGCTTTAGGCAGTCGGGTCCTGGCGCCAGGGCTTTGGAAGCGAGTCAAAGCGTCTTTGAGTTCCCAACCCTCAATACTGCAAGGGGCCTCCAGGGGTCTATTTTCTGCTGCAGGAAGTGTCTAAAACCTTTCAGGTCCGCAGCTAGGCTGGCAAAACGAAAAAATAGCGAGTTCAAGGTCGGTAGGGTTAGCATGAGCAATTCGAGGTGTGCCGGCCGTCCCAACAATGACGGCTCTGTCAGTGTGATAGGGCGAGCTGCTTGTGCCCAAAGAGCTGAAGCAATTAGTTCCTTCAATCAGAATGTACGTAGACCGTCAGGGACGCTATCAGTCATACATAGGCCCTAGATGGCTGAGAATTTCCAACCCTCAGAGACTCGATAGTTTCGGCAGATGCTTAGCTAGGAAGGTACGACGTTGTTTTGTGGCGACTCCTTTCGATGTTCCGGGCTCTTCAAAAACCCCAAAAACAGTTTGTAGCCGCTGCAAAAAACAAACGTAAGGCATTATCATGTAGAGGGTTTGGGGTGTAGGGTTTAGGGTTTCCTCCCGTCGAATCAAGAGTCGTAGTTACGGTTCACAAGCTGTACGTTGCTCACATCATTAGGGAGTGTTGGGGGTGCCCTGGTTCCATCTGCGATGATCCCGTACTGAAAACCCCCCGGCGCGATTTACCGCCTCTGGTGCAACGAAGGGTCTATAAATCACACAACATGTCCATGTACTTACCCAGAGGATCCATTGTAGTTCCCTTTTGGGATCACGTTATAGGATCCTATATCTGAACCACGAAAAGGAACTACGCTGGAGCCTATAGGTACAGAAGATCTCGAGTGTAGGAGCCAAGTATTTCAGAATCAAGGCCCTTGTTGGCAAGATTTTGCAACCTCAACCCTCAGAGTGCATGTACACAGATAGTATAATCTTTGGCCTTAAAGTAGTCCCTATATGGGTACTTTAGGGCCAAAGTATACTCATATGGCTACATGGACACTTAGGGTCAACCCGACCCTCGGTACTAAATCAACTTGGGCTGTGCAACCAGCGTTGGCAAACACTACAAGGCTCCAGCAATCAAGCTGCCTGCCAATTTCTTGGACCTCCAACCCTAAGGTTGAACCCATGGGCCCCTAGTATGGGCCCTTAACCCTGGGATCCTTAAACACCTACTATATACCCTATATGTACCCTTAAGGGTCCCTAGATAGGCCTAAGGGTCCATATTAGGGGCCCATACTTCTAACCTCAGACCAACCCAAACAATGCAAAACTATCAAACCTAAAACCCTGCATAGACATCTGCTAGTAAGAGTTCCTGGTCCTGAACTGTGAAAGCATTCACGAAGTTACACATACCCCCTTGTGAGTAGGTCTTCAGCTTTAAGATTGAGAACCGTTGGCGGCGTCCCTTAGCCAGTCCCGCACACGAGCACACGCATAGATGTCAGGGAGAAGAGATAGGAACGTTTAAGTGCTTTCCCGTTCTGGAAGCTCATACAGGTTGCTTCAGGAAGCTACAGAACCTCCTCGCCACATGGTTCCAGTTCCCATGTCTGGCTCTCATCCATGTTTAAACGGTGGGCGCAACCGTGTCAGGACCCTAAACCCCATACCGTTAACCGCCTTGCCTTAATAATTAGAATAGAGTTTGGGGTATATTATACTATAATTACCATAAAGAACCCCCAAAACCCTATTCTAATTATTAAGGCCCCTACACTAACTGCCCTTACATTCACACGCAACGTTGGAAAGCTGCGCAGCTTCAGATCTGAGGACATGGCCGTGGCCATTGACTTGCACCAAAAAGATACGATCGTTCACCTGTTAGGCCCTAAAGCTCCAGGTAATTACCATAAAGGGCCTTAGGGGCTCTAGTACTCTATATAGTAGGTACCTGGGGGGTTAGGGAGGGTTCAGGGTTTAGGCTTTAAGCGTCGACGAGAACTGCACGTCGAAAAGAGTAGGGTTTAGGGTTTAGGGTTCAGGGTTTAGGGTTTAGGGTTAACATGAAGCTTTGAGGGCATGGCTTAAGGCTTAGAGGGATATCATTTATAATATGCCTCCTGAAGCTAGTAGTTCTTGCAAGATTGAGGCTTGATACACATAAGGATTGTGATTTTGGGCTGGGGAGGGGGTCCAAATCCTTTCGTGCTTCGCTTCAGCATTAGGCCTTAGGGCTTATTGCTCCTACCATCAACAGGTTGGACAGGGCACACCCACAATCTCTTGATCACTGTTCCCATGCCTTGTGCGCAGATTTTTTGCAAAACTCCAAACCCCGAATATTGACTTGCACCTAAACCATCAGTCATACCACAAACGGCCCACAACCCGACACTTGAAGCCATAGGGCTTGATCCGAAACTGACTGTTGGGCGAAACACTGCATCAGGCATACCCGAACCCCAAAAATCCCGCTGGCTAGCTGGATCATGCGGGATGACGAAGAAACCCCTAAACCCGAAGCCCCTAAACCCTAAACCCTAAAGCGAGAACTGAGAAGTCTCAGAACCAGCCGTAGTGGATGACCCGGAGAACCGACACTGATCTGCATGCTTCCAAATTGCGAGGCCGGTGTTCTTCGCATCCCATTGGAATATGCCACCTGCCCGGAAGCATTGCCAAGTTGAAGAGTAGCATTTATGAGCTCAACAAATCACTAAAGGTCCATGTGCCCAAATAGTATATACTTTAGGGCTTCATGTAGTCCCCACATAGGGACTTTAGGGACACAGTGTACTCATATGGATACATGGATCCTTAAAAAACTGTTTAGATCCGATCTCCTACTCCCTAAACCCTAAGCCTAGCAAAACTGCTCCAGATTATCAGATACATGGATCTATATCTATTTATCTTTGTATATCTACATATACGCACATATGTATGTCTACATATATGCATAAATCTATGTATATATATATATATCTATATATGTGCACATATATATATATATATACACATATATATATATATATAAAGATGTAAATGCCTACATTCGATCGTACTGTCAGGTCTTCAGGAGCTTCAAAGAGCCAGAGCCTCTGGGGCCTCATGCCCAGAGAGCCCAATACTCGGTTTAGGGATTAGGGTTTAGGGTTTGGGGTTTAGGGTAAACCATAATATGAAGCCCCTTATAATTCTTTAATCATAGTATGATGCCCCTTACTATTCTTTAATCATAATATGAAGCCCCTTATGATTTAAGCCATGCTCCTTGTTTAGGGGGTCTTGGGCTCTCTGGGTGCATGGTGCGAAGAAGAAGAAGCCCGACAGAGCTGTGAAACCCGAGAGCGTGACGCCAGTAATGTAAGGGCCTTTGAAATTAGAACAGGGTTTTGGGGGCTCCTTTAATTTAAACGGTTCCTTAAAGGGTTCTATCAGGGCTACTATAAGGGTTTAGGGTTTAGGGGCCTTGATCATTAGAGTAGGGTTATGGGGTATATTATACAATACTTATAATAAGGACCCCCCCCCCAAAAAAAAAAAAGTACTGCTAACTGTTTCGGCCCTTTTTATGAAGCCAAATGCCACCCTGCACTTGAACTTTAGGGTTTAAGGTTATCCCAAGACCCGAACCTCATTCCTGAACCCAAAACCCAAAACCCCACGCACCGAATCCTGCCTGTTCTGGGATGCAAGGGCTGGTCTTTGAAGAGGCCATCCAGATACTTTGACAGAGGGACACTGTGATCCCGGAAGTAGGCGGAGGAATCCTGGGAGAAATGTAAGGGCCTTAGTAATTAGAATACTGTTTTGGGCCCCTTTTATAGTCTACTTGTAATAAAGAACCCTAGGGAACAATATTGGTAATGATTTAGGCTTCTATATTACAGTGGACTGTGCGGGAGGTGGTGCGTAGTTGAGGGCATAGGGCTTGGGTTGAGGAATTCGGGGTTAGCGCATCTAGAGGTTGTAGTGGTCCTTAAACAGGGCAGTGCTGCCTTAGGGTTTCTTATCATAAGTATACTACAAAGGGGCCGAAAACCCTATGATGACAACGAAATAACCTAAACCCTAAACCCTAAACCCTAAAACCTAAACCCCAAAACCCTAAACCCTAAACCCTGACAACGAAATAACGTTTCGATCGGATGAAAAAGAAGACGGTGACGAACATGCTCACGCTGCCGGCGACTCCCCGGAAGTTCACAGAATGAAGATTAGGACCGAAAAGGGTCCAAAGTACCTATATAGTAGAATGCAGGGTTCCTGTACTAGGAATTACTATTATGATTTAGGGAAGTATCCCCCCTAACAGTACATAGGACAATTTGACAGTTTGGGTTCAGACCAAATCATGGTTCGAAGTTCTAGAACCATTCTGCACGATCTAGATGCGAAGTTGCAATCCCGACTGGACGAGAATCCGTTCGACAACGCAGCGACACCGGAAAGCCTAAACTCTCGATCCTTTACCGGAAACGATGCGGAAATCTTGCCCGTCCTACCTCCGAGCCTTCAACCAACCGCCTCAATGGACCAGAGTCACAGTGAGAGGCAGACCAAAAGTCTCCTAGTATAGGGGACTTAAGAATCAGAATAGGGTTTTGGGGTGGGGTTCCTTGGAAAGGGCTCTATAAGGGTCACTCTCAGGATTCTATGATATAGGGGCCTTGATAATTGGAATAGGGTTTTGGGGTGCATTATACTATAATGACAATAAGGAACCCCCAAAAAACAGTATAGGTAGTTATATAGGCCCCTATTTTATAAAGTCCCTAGAACGGCTTACTCATATCTGTAAAACCCTGCGCTAGGCCCGTAGCCGTAAGCATATCTCTGGATGTAATGGCTTGCTGTTCCCCGAGGCCCATGTCTGAGATTCCAGGAATACGGTACCTAAACCCCTGGACCCTGAACCCTGGGCCTACACCCATGACCCTGGGTTGCCACATGGTGAAGAATCAATATTTCCTGAGAAGAGGTCCCGTATTGAAGGCAGAACCCACAGTGCCAGGAGTCCATGTACAGAATCCAGCCGCACTTCTCTCTGCCTTAGCAGCTGCTACACTCTATCCTATATATATATATATATAATGCATAGAGAGAGGGAGAGAGAGAGAGAGAGTGTAGGTCTTTTGGCTTCTTCCGGTGTTGCAGTAGAGGTTTAGATTTCAGTATGGTTTGGGGTTTTTGGCATCTTCCGGTTTTGCAGTGTAGGGTTTAGATTTGAGTAGAGCTTAAGGGGAAAGCAGGGTGCTGAATTTGTGGGGCGATATGGGGTCTATACTGGAAGTTGTGGATTGTTTAACGGTTCAGGATACATCTAATCTACTTGCTTCTGATACCACAAATTCTAACCCATGCAAACTTAAAGTTGGTTTATGATAAGCACAGTCTAAACCAGGTTATAAATATGCCAAGCTTCATAAGGGATGAAGCATTTCAACCGTGGCAGGTGTCCCTCAACAGCGTAGGGGGTTGAAGGTGCAAGGTACCTCGAATGCTCTATGTAGGCAGGATTTCGACGACCATCGGGCTGGGCTAAGGGGCCTGAAGCCGTTCCTACATGGTGGTCTCTAGATTGGGGTCCCTTTTAGGGTACTTTTTTCTAAGGGTGCCGTATTGTATTGGGAACCTAAAAAGGGACCCTAATTGAGAGAACTACCCACATGGTATCTTGGCGGCGAAAGCATACACCGTATGGGTGGACCTTCACTCTAATGCAGACTTGCGATGAATGACTCATGATCTTACCCAACCCCAGGAAGTAAGGTCCCTAAACCCTCTAAACATCAAAATCCTAAACTCTAAACCCTAAGCCCTACACCCTAAACCCTCAACGCTAAGCTCAATGCCATCGAGCAAGATATCTGAAACCAAGGTGCGCGAGTCTGCTGCCTGCATGCGCTCATGAAGGAAGGGCACACGGTACCTTCGTGTCTGCATACAGCAGGCGGCCGTCCATTTAGGAAGAGTCCATAAGGCCCGTTAATGGAATCCTTCGATGAACAAAGAAGGTATCGTACCCTATCTGTCCTTCTCAAGTACGGATAGACATCCCAAACCCCTACGCCCTAGAGCCCTTAACCTCCTGAGGGTCCAAGCAGTCCTCAGTTGATAATGAAAACACCTCCATGAGCCTACCGATGATGGAAATGCCTGAATTGTCTTTAAGGCTTGAGTCCTATAAGGCTTCAGACTGTAGTGTCTAAGGATCACAGACTTCGGGGAATGCAGAGCTCTTACCGTGGATGTTTGCATGTTGTCCATCAACAGTCCCGTCAGAAATGCTTGGACCTGCAGCATACAACTTAACTCCTGCAAAAGCCCCCATGCCGCTGAAATCCTAGCAGCTAGAGGTCTCAAAACCCTAAAACCTAAACCTTGAACCATAAACCCCTAACCCGGTGTACCTCTACAGTTCCAGGGTTGCACCGTGCCCATGGAAGCTCGCTGAGCTGGGAACAGACTGCTATGACAGGGTTTAGGGTGTTTAGGGTTTAGGGTTCAGTGTCTAGAGTGTTTGGGGTTTAAGGTCTATAGAGTTTAGGGTTGAAGGGTTGGGGTTTAGGGTTTGGGGTGTTCTGGGTTCAGCATAGGTTTTTTTTCCCTGAACTCTAAGAACTTAACCCAACACACACACACATACACACACACACACACACTGCACCCCGAAGCTTGAGCCCTAAAGTCCCCACCCACCCAAAACCCAAAACCCAAAAACCAAACCCAAAACCCTGAACCCCAAGCCCAAGACATGGTGGTCTCAAGCTGCAGCCTGGAAAATTAGCCCCTCAGGCTCTACGTGACCGTATAGCATATACCTGGGCCTTTAAAAGTAGCCATATAGGCACTCCTTAGGCTCTGAGGTTGGTGTAGGGTTTAGGGTTCGGAGGTCTATCTGTCTATATACTGTGGATAAGTTCATGGGGCCTTAGGGTTTAGGGTTTAGGGTTTAGGGTTCGGAGGTCTTTCTAACTATATACTGTGGATAAGTACATGGGGCCTTAGGGATCGTATTTGTAGGTCACGGCGTTGTGGGTACTAAAGGGCTTGCGCAGTGTTGAGGGGACAGCAACCCACTACATTGGCCAGTAAAAATACTGTACACGAATGCTCTTATCCATCACAGAAGTGGTCTCTATCCCTGCAACTTTAAACCCTAAACCCTAAACCCTAAACCCTAATAAACCCTAAACCCTATACCTAAGCCGACAAGCCTAATCCTTGGAGCGCAAAGCCCGAAACTTGAACCCTGAACCTCCAATCCCACAGCATGAACCAGTCGTGACTTCGCCTTCCTACATTCTGGCTTAGGGCCTAAACGGTTTAGGGTTTAGGGTTTAGGGTTAACCCTAAAACCGAAACCCTGAACCCTAAACACTTAGGGCCTATACCCTAAACCCCACACCCTTAACCCTTAAGGCTTAAGCTGGGCTGACATAGGCATTAGGGCTGAAGGTTCCAGCTCTAGGAACCCCGATTTCAACTCCATCTCCCCTGCCTGCAAAGCCAGACATCTGGAGAACCCCATCCAAAACACAAGTACAATAGGGCTTAGGGCTTAGGGTTTAGGGTTTAGGGTTTAGGGTCAGGGCACAAGTACAATACCTATCCGGTTCAGGGTTTAGGGTTCAGTTGGCCTTCATCTCCCTCCCTTTAACCACGGAGTGCTCCCTGTACTAGCCCTGTACCCTACTTGGAGGGTCGGGGGACTTTGTAAGTAGGTAGTAAGTAGACTTATAAGTGCCCTAAAAGGGATCCTAATTGGGGTTATGGTACTTATAAGTCTATAAATCTATAAATAACTAATTACTAAGTCACCCGACCCTCCAAGTAAACCCTACAGAGCAGCGCCCGAAAGCAGCGGAAGACTCATCCGATAAACGCGCCCGGAAAGTCCCTGACCCGCAGCTCAAACTCAAGCTCCAAGTTCCAGAGTTCTCTCAGGTCTAGGATTTTAGGTTTGGGGCTAATAAGCGAATTTGTTTGTGCTGATAATTGATAGAACACTTGCGCTCAGCCCTTAACGCTCCCCGACACATAGGCAAGAACACAAAACCAAGCCTAAACTGTGCTAAACCCCAAACTTTGAAACTCGAACAAGCGTCATACACAGCCATGAACCTACCCAGAGGGTCCGAGTACCCAAATAGTAGGCGGTTTACAAAGCAAACTTAGTGAATGAATAGCATCTGGGACCAAAAACCCTACCATTGAACCTAAACCCTAAACCGTAAACCCAAAACCCTACTACTAAGCGTAAGCTCTAAATCCAAAACCCTAAAACCCCACCATTACACCATATGACACCTAAACCTCCAAAATCCTAAAACGCTACTATTACACCACATTACGCCGAAGGTCTAAACCCAAAAACGCTAAAACCCTGCCAAGCAGGGTTTTAGGGTTTTAGTATTTTGGGTACCTCGAACGCTTCGAACCTTCAGGGTTACAGTACCACTGCCGAACCAGATGCCAGCTGTTGGCCGGACTCCTGCCGTCACCTCTGATGGGAGTTAGGATTAGGGGGACCCTTGGGGATCTAGAACCTCTCACTAAGTTCCCTTCTTAGAGACCCATGATAGAGCCCCCAAAAAAGCACATAAGCAAATATTAGGAGAGTGATATCCCATATGGCTAGGGTTTAGGGTTTCATGAGGAACGCTACCTAAAACGGTAGGTTTCGTCGGGTTCAGGTGGGGTTTAAGGACCCTAAACCCTAAACCCTAAAGCCCTGAACCCTAAACCCTCAAGCCTTGCTGGGGTGTACCCAAGGCTCTCGAGACTGAGAACCATGTCAAGTCTCGCAACTTTGGGCGGCAACGATGGTACAGTAGTATAGGGTTTAGGGTTTAGGG